>PVIW01001877.1:0-257538 GCA_004026585.1 Noctilio leporinus
ACAACAATAAAATTAAAAAAAAAAAAAAAAAAAGTCACCACATTGGCACTGACTGGTATGGCTCAGTTGGTTGAGCATCATCCCATAAAGCACAAGTTTACTAGTTCAATTTCAGGTCAGAGCAACGCCTGGGTTGCAGATTCGGTCCCCCTGGTCAGTGCCTAGAAGAGGCAACCAATCAATGTTTCTCTCTCATATTACACTGCTTTTCTCTGGGGAGGAAGAAGGGCAGCTAAGAGAATCATGTGGGAAAGACACTTGTTTTTCTCTGTATTATACTCTTTTGTACTTTTAAATTTTGATATCATGTATCTGTAATCTCTAATAAGAAATAAATATACTTCAAATGTAAAAAAAAAAAAAAAAACTTCAAACATTTTTTTCTATACAAACCTTCAAAAGAATAAAACTTTTAGAATTACCAAGTTAGTCTAACATTTGTAATGAGAATATATCAATGAGGCTAAACTTACTAAATAGATATGTTAAAAGTAGGGGTTACTAATTCAATGTTTCATTAAATATTAATAAGCTATCTAATCCTTAGGTGTTTAAAAAAAAAACTCAATAAGGAATTCCTTCAGTAAGAGTGTTCAATTAAAAAAATATATATGTATTGTGTACTTATTATGTGTCAGGCACTGGAGACATGCTAATGAACAAGACTATTAGGGTCTGTCCCAGCCAGAAGCTCACATTTTGATGGAAAAGATGTATACTAAACACGCTTAGATCAATCTGACAGCATATAACTTGTTGCTGTTTTTGTTTTTTTGTTTTAATACTTAAATTCCAAAATGAAACAATAATCAAATATTTATTTATAAATAAACAGCTTCTCCTCTATCCAAGGAAAAGAACAAGAGGGGGCAGAGGTAAGATGGGAGAAAGGGAATGGCAGACAGGAAAGGTGAAGGGAGAGGCTGAGACAGACACTCAGTGGGAGCACCTGATCTCTTAGGCATAGAGGCATAGCTCTATGCTTCTAGCTTATCCCAACTGTGTATAATGGCAAATACCTTTTTGCTTAAGGTGGGTTTCTATCATCTAGAACCAAGAATTTTTTTCTCCAAAATTTTATTTATTATTTTTAGAGAGAGGGGAAGGAAGGGAGGAAGAAAGGGAGAGAAACATCAGTGTATGATTGCCTTTCACCTGCCTCCAGCTATGGACCTGGCTGGAGACCTGGCTTGCAACCTGGTTATGTGTCCTGGCTGGGAATCGAACCGGTGACCTTTGGGTTCTCAGGCTGATGGTGCTCAATCCACTGAACCACACCAGGGCCTAAGAATTCTTATTAATATAAGATCTTTGAGGTCTTATCTATGACCTCATATATGACCTATGTGACATGCTATGTATATATATAATATATATATTAAGTAAATGTATGAAATATATTAACATCTTTTGTTTACTTAATAACATATCAGAAATTATAGTATGTGCTATGTACACAGTATTTTATTTAATCCACACAACTGCCTTACAATGGTTAGCTCCAGAACCATGTGAATGTTTAACAGGAGGAAATTGGGATTATATAATAATTGTTCAAGATCATATACTCTAGTGCAAAAGCTGGCACTCTTAAATACTACAAAACAGTAAACAATGATCTAATTAAAAAGCATCAAACTAAGTTTATATCTTTTCTGAATCATCTAACATCCCTTAATGCTACATGAAATTTTAACAAAAAATCAGCTTCTTAAACAAAATTTAAACACATCCACAATGCTATAGTTCATTCTTAATTTTTCTAAAAATATTCAGAAGAACCTTCTTTATTTCAGTCCTTTTTATGGCTTAAGACATGTCCTCTTAAACCTCACCTCTCTCATTGTCTACAGAGTAAATCTGAAAATCTCTTATTCGTTGTATTTGGACCTGGACTAAGAAAGGACTCAAAACATTATCTAATCCTATAACCCCCAGCCATTGCCCACTATAATATATGATGCTGGTTAGGGAGAATTATATTTTATTTATCCTTGAAACTTCCACTCTATTATATGCCAAGTTTTGACTTAAAGTAATAACTATGACCCCCCCCAAAAAATTATTTCTTTTCATAAGATTAATAGTAGTTATGAATATTTGGATAATACTTTAAAGTTTACAAAGCACTCTCACACAAAGTATATCCCTGGACCCTCCTAGCAATCCTATAGGTAGACAATGAATAAATCATGTCTCCATTTGACAGTTAAAGAAACTTATGATGAAAGGAATAAAGTGTTTTGCCCTAAATCATTCAGCTGGCAAGTAATAGATTGGGATTTTAAAACAAGTCTTCTTGCTCCAAAGTCAATAGTAATTCCAAGAAAATAAATACCACTGACTGCCAAAACAGTTTTCTATCTGCTTAGTTTAAGCATTCTGTTCCCCTTATATCTTTATTCTAGAAATGTTTAAATAAATCATCAGCCCATCTAAAGCCTCCTCAGTACAACCCGTATTCGTGAACATTTACTCAGCAAAATCTGCCACACATAGTGCCCAGAAGAATGTTTCTTGGGGCTCCCACCTAGAACTGTGTATATCTGCAGCTACTCGGAAATCTCAGGAAACTTAGTGATCTTAATAGTTACATTTTAGTCAAGAATCTTGATAAAATGTTAATGTATATTTCATTCTGTCTTTAAACAGATTGATCCAAAACAATTTAACACTCTTGTGATTTAAAACAAGAATTATTTACAGAGCATCAGTCCTATAGCCAGGCCCTATGTTAGTGCTAATGATTCAAAGGCAAACAGAAACACCCCCAACGTCAAGCAAGGCAGGTCTAGAAAAAGGAAGTTGGGGGGAGGGTGTCACTACATGAAAGGCCCAAAAACATGTCTACAGTAGGGGCAGCACATGGTCTACAAAGCCTTGAGGCAAAAATATAAGGGAAACAGGGGCAGAGAAGAGCAGTGAAGACATGGAAGTAGGGAGGGATCCTTGGCATCAGTCTTTGCAATAATCATAGCAAAAACTTGGTGCTTGAGGGTAGAACTGAAGAAGAACAACAAGTAGAAGTTCAATGTCAGCCTGTAAAGCCAGAGATAGGAAGAAAGACACACAGTCAGGACAGAGATGTCAAGCTCGTGTCAGGGTGCCCCTGGAGAAGAGTAAAGGCAACTGTTCTGGATGCAACTTAACAAGCACCAGAAAAGGAAACCAGTTCATGCACATATCTCACATCACTCTGTCATTCCTATGGATGGAGATCATACTGATTAGCCTTCTCATTCTGTAGGTGAGGAAACTGGAGTCCACAGAAGTGCAGTTATTTGCCTGAAGTCAAACTAGAGCCCTGATTGCTGGTCCTTCATGTTTAAGCTCTGCCAAACACAACCCCTGCCTCCCAATAATTACATGAATTTGTATTGCTTTTACCAACTTTCAAAGCTCACTTCAAATATTATGATTACTAAAATGATTTTTTTAAGATGTTATTTATTATTTTTAGAGAGAGGGGAAGGGAGACAGAAAGGGAGAGAGACATCAATGTATGGTTGCCTCTACCTGGGGACCCGGTGGAGACCTGGCTTGCAACCTGGTTATGTGCCCTGGCTGGGGAATCGAACCAGCAACCTTTGGGTTCGCAGGCTGGCACCTTATTCATTGTGCCACCAGCCAGCGCTAAAATAAATTTTAATGATGATAGAGTTTACCTCAAAACTATTCAGACTGAGCTAATAAAATCTTTCATAAATCTACTGGGAAATATCTATCGTCCTTTGTATCACTAGTTTCCTAAAGTAGATACCTTATTAAATGGAATGTAGATTAGCTGTCATATTCACTACTATGTTTTATTACTTTATCATTATAAACGAGTGGTAAAGGTTAAAGATAATAGTATTATTATAAATCTACCCTTAATGTATATAATGGAATCTATATGATTACCAACCCACAGAGTAATTAAATACTGAAAAATATACATGCTAGGAGAAAGAAATACTTTGGAAACTGGCAAAATTACTCTCACAAACAGTGGCATTCCTTCTCAAAGACATAAGATTCTAAAATCAGTCTTATTCCTAGCCAGAGCATGTTCTCCTAAGTGATCTTTATGAAACAACATAATCCAGTCCCTGGGACAAGGGGGAAAAGAAAAACATCTTTCTTCATAAAAAAGTAGAGACCTCATCTAACCTCTTCTAATACTAAAAATTCAAATTAATAAATATCTAACAAATCTCCAGGGAAGTTCTGCTACTAACTTTTCTAGTGTCTTAAGGGAAATACAACACATAGTTGCCTATATATTAATATTTCACCAACATGTTGAACTTATCCACCACACTTAATGTTATCCACATGGAAAGAGGGTGCCAGAAAGAGCATGAAAATCACTATGCATCTGAGAAACTGCCCAAGAGCCTATGCACTACTTTCTAATATTTCTCAAAGTATCTGATAGCAAAGTCCCAAAAGTACTAAAGGATAACATTCCAACAGATGTATGATGTGGTTGAACAAATGTGACAAATAGAAATCAACAGGGCCAAGAGCGTGTGCTCACAACTGGCCCTCAGTAAACCCTGTGTAATGAATAATCCCAGCACACTGTTTATCAGAAAGCCTCTCTAGGTCCCAGACCAGGTATTTAAAATATTTAAATTTGATTTATTCCATTAAAAAAGCAGAATGCTAAGAATTTATCAGATTAAGTGTGCTTACCTTTAAAATAAGTTTAACAGCTTCTACATTTTTTTTTTAAAGATTTTATTTATTATTTTTAGAGGGAGGGGAAGAGAGAGAGGCAGAGAGGGAGGAAGGCATCAATGTATGGTTATCTTTTTCACCTGCCTCCAGCTACAGACCTGGCTAGAAACCTGGCCTGCAACCTGATTATGTGCCCTGGCTGAGGAATTGAACCTGCGACATTTGGGTTTACAGGCCAGCACCTTATCCACTAAGCCACCAGCCAGGGCTTGTGTCTACATTTTTTTAGATGAAAACTCCACAGCAAACTAAGAACTGCCTGTATTCTTCTTATATGTCCAAAGAACTTTGCCCTTCTACCTACAACTTCCCTTTCAATTGAATGTCAGTTTTGATCATTAGAAAGTTTTGTTATATTTGATTTTTTTGGAGAAAGCTTACAATTTCTTACTTCACCAAACAATAAAATCTCAATGGCAACATGTGACTAGAACTTATACACTATATCTCAACTCCTGACTAGGAGAACTCAAAAGAGGAAGGCATTCTCTTTTAATTAGAGCTCAGCTGGGCTGAGCACCCAAAGAGCATCATAAATATTCATCACAAACATCTTATTTCCCAAGTTGTCCAGTTGATGCTTCATATGCTTCTACCTTTGTGTTATCCTGCATGTGCATGTATTATAGAAAATTGACTGGTATTGTAGAAAATAGACTTGACTAAGGCCAAAACCGATGAAGACAAGTTTAAAACATAAAGCTGGCTAAACACAAAGGATACCAAAGTGATTGACAGACTAATAATTACAAGTGTACTGAACATACTATATGATGCATTTTACAAAGCAGTAAATCTTTAAACTGTTACTCAGAGAAATGAGGGCAAGGGTTAACAAATAGAGAAAAATGCAAGTTAAGATCACATATCAACATTAACTTGCTCTTTGACCAGTGTCTGTCATCCTCTCCTTCTAGCCAACACATTCTGTAAGGAACCTGTCATTTATTTAGAGGAGACTGAACCAGAAGAACACTAAGATAATTTGATACTCCACATCTAGGAAATGAACTTTTCCATATACCTTACAACAAATGCTCAGGTAAGTAAAGATGCCTAACAAATGCTTCAAGACTAAAATAGCAATCAATCCATCACCCATATACTGGCCTATAGGCAACCTAGATAGATAGGTCACCACTAGCTTTATGATTTTGAACAAAACCCTGGGCATGTTAGATAACAATTTATTATTAGTCAAAAAGTTCCTTATAGCTCATATAAATCTGATTCCACCATAGGAAAAACATCCTCTTCAATAGGTTTATACTGCCTTGCCCAAACTTCAAAATTCTAAAGCAAATGAGTATTAAACATGTAACTTGCCAAGACTTGGGCTCTCCAAAGTGGAGATAATTAATGCTGTAGAGGTCCATATCCTCGGTGTGCCATGCAAAAGTGGTTTTCCACATGCCAAAATAGAGATAAGGGGTATTTACACCCTCAATAGATATACCGCACTCTTCCTCAACCACATCCAAGACCGTATTTAGGCGAGCTATGTTCCATTCATCCACATCCTGGAACCAGGAAAGAGAGAAAAAAAATCAAAATTAACACACTAGTAAAGATGGCATTTACTAATCAAACCAATATCTGTCAAAAATACTACCCTGTATATTTTAATTCACTTATAAATGAAAAGTAAAGTAATTGATATTCAAGAAACACACATACGAAGAGGTCTGTCTGGAAAAAGTCCAGTCATTGTTAAATTAACAAGAACAGTTTGCACAACATCAATGTAACCAGGAAGTCAAGGAGAGTCAACTGGAATGCATACTTGTAAACAATGACCACCTCACTGTACTAGTCAGTGGGGGCAGTAGACACCGTTGAGTGAGCATGTGTACTGTGTGGCCATCGCATTCAAAATGATTGAGCAATACAACAACAAATATGCATCAAATTTTGTTTTAAGTTTGAACATTCCTCAGCAGAAACTATTTGGATGATTCAGAAGGCCAAAGTTAAGGGACCTAGTGATTGGCAGCTTCATCATGACAACATGCATCATGTCTGGGGCAGAGTTTTATGGCAAGACATCAATCACCCAGGTGACTCAGCACCCCTGCAGCCCAGATTTGGCACCCTGCTAATTTCTGGCTTTTCCCAAAACTAGTATGACCTTTGAAAGGGAAGAGATTTCAGACTGTCGATGACATTCAGGAAAATATGACAGGGCAGCGGATGGCAATTGAGATTTGTGTGAGGTGCCAAGGTGCCTACTTTGAAGGTAACTAAGGCATCAATTGTCCTACATACAATGTTTCTTATATCTTGTATCTTCTTCAATAAATATCTCTTTTTTATAGTACCTGGCCGTATAATTTCTGGACAGACTTTCTGAACACACACACACACATACACACATACACACATACACACATATATCTCCAAGGTTATTATGAGCATAATGTGGCTCTATATAAATTATACCAAATGACTTCCTGATAGCCAACATATATGTAAGTTAAGTCCTCACTTGCTGTTAGCAAAGGAATCACTGCTCTGAAGTATATGATCTGGGTGTGCTTTTCATCTTTGGCACACCTTTCAGTTTTGAAGGTTTTTGTTTTGTTTATTTGTACATTAGTTTAGACGTCACATTCAAAATCAGATATCATTTCAAGATTTCACTAGCAAAATATATCTTCTTTTATCCCTCTCTCATCCCCATCCATTTCAATTTTAGCATATCATATTTAATTGTGCTACTGTTGCTTATTCAACTAAATATTAACTGTTAAAAATACTTATCCAAACTTTGGTAAAACTGCTGGAATAATGTAGTTTTCTAACAATAACCCAATATGGCTGGTGATGATAGAAAGAAAATGTTAAAGAGTTGCTGGTGTAGCCCTTGCTGGTAATAAAGTGGATAAGGCACTGGCCTGCAAACCCAAAGGTCACTCATTCGATTCCCCAACCAGGGCACATAACCAGGTTGCAAGCCAGGTCTCCAGGCAGGTCTCCAGCCAGGTCTATAGCTGGAGGCAGGTGAAAGGCAACCATGCATTGATGTTTCTCTCGTCTCTGCCTCTCTCCCTTCCTCTCTCTCTGGAAATAATAAATAAAATCTTTAAGAAAAAAAAAAAAAAAACAGTTGCTGGTATAAGAGTTCAGGTGATAAAAAAATATTCTGATTTTATTAGAACTTACCAATCAATTATTAATTCTATAATTCACAACTGCTTAAAATGTATGCAAACTGCATTTTCCCATGTGCCTTTCTCATAATCAAATATAAATATCAGAGACTGTGACATTCCTAAGCAAACAAGGAAACTACAATGCTTTTAAAACCATTTTATCCTACTCAAAATGCTATAAAAGAGGGGCATTAATGTACATATATCAATAGAGCCTTGTGCAATAACTATGCCAATGGCCCCACAGAAAACCGCTTCGAACACTGCCCTTACACACTAACAGTTTACAGGGTTGTTCTGTTTTCATTTTGGTCTAAAGACAATTCTCTAATATAGTGTAGTGATCTTACCTCCTCAAGCTTTTTGTTAGAAAAATTGTTGATGAAGCAGTTAATGAAACTCTGCCCCAGGTATCAAAATTGAAAGTGCCAGTGAAAATAACTTAGTCCCCAAATTCTTGTAATTTGCCATTCTATCTTAAACCTCACAGTGGGAAATTTGTTATCTGGAAATTGGTCAAAGTAAGTATCCTTTTAAAGAAGGTCCTAGGTTCCAACTTATAAGACTTTATAAAAGTTCAATCAAAGTACATTAAATATTTTATCTCACTCTATTTATAGTGATAAAATCTCTTAACCCTAGTCCAATCAGACATCAGTCCAATAATTCTAATAATAAACTCTTATTTAAAAGTCATTACTTTTAATGACTTTCAATAAATCTAAAGTAATAAATAGAGCCCTATGATAGGAATCATTTTTAAACTGAATGAACTTACAAATTAAGGAACAAAGTGCTCCTCTGAAACACTTACATTTAGAAAACTCTTAACTTCATCACTGACATTATTTTTTAAAAAAGAAAGCTTGAGGCTGGTTCCTTTGACATCCCTAGACCTGCAGATCTAAGGAGACATGGGTAGAAAAGCAAGGGTATTGGTAGAAATGCAAGGGTACTGGCATAAAACCCAGATCATAGCCCCAGCTCTACCACTGACTAGGGTGAAAATCCCCGTGATTTTCTGCACTTCCAGTCATTCTTCATGAAAACATATGGGCTAGAACCCTTCCGAAGAATCTTAGAATCCTGAACATACTAAAGGATATAATATAAAACATTATTTCTTAGACAGATGGAATAAATATCTCCACTATTCTCTAGTAAACCTTTCTGGAAAGCCTCCCCCCACATAATAGCCACACATGTGATAAGATTTATAATAAAGACCTATGACATTTATGATTGAAGTGCTTCCCACTAATAGGAAAATAACAGGTTTTTGCAAGGCCAATTTATGAGCAAGACCAAGAATGACATTATGCTTAAACTTTAATTTATTTTGCTAAAACAAAAAATCAGGACATTTAATCAAACTTCCAGTCAAGAAGGAGAGGCATAGGTAAATACAGCTTGCCTACTTGCATAACTAAGCAAAAATTACAATTAAACTACAAAACTATCACCCAAAGTTTATATGGAACAACCAAGGAATTAAAGAAGCCACATTCGCCCTAGCTGGTGGCACACTGGATAAGGTGCCAGCCTGTGAACCCAAAGGTCGCTGGTTCAATTCCCCAGCCAGGGCACATAACTAGGTTGCAAGCCAGGTCTCCAGCCAGCTCTGTAGCTGGAGGCAGGTGAAAGGCAACCATACAATGATGTCTCTTTCCCTCTCTGCCTCTCTCCCTACCGCTCTCTTTAAAAATACTAAATAATAAATAAGTTAATTAAAATAATAAATAAAATATTTTATAAATAAATAAAATAAAGAAGCCACATTCATTCAGATGAATAGGAGGGGTGGATATGTAGAGACACAGAAATGCAGAGACACTGACTGGATAATCCCACACCCATGTCTGGTAGATGAAAATCAGGAGGGATACCTCAGGAGCAAGGTATCCCAAACCCACATCAGACACCCCCAGCCCAGGGTTCCAGTGCCAGGAAGATAAGTCCCCAGAACTTCTGGCTATAAAAACCAGTGGGGGTAGGGGCAGTGGAAGAAACTGCAGGATTCTCAGGTATCTGCTGTTAAAGAATCCACAACAAACTTGGGACTTACACAGACACACTTCCTTTGGGCACCAGCACCTGGGCAGCAGTTTGAAGGTCACCAGTGGCATGAGGGCGAGTGACAGGGGACAGATTCCTCCCAGAAAAACCTGAGAGGCCAGGCAGTGGTCATTGTACCTTTTCTGAGCTCTCTCCCACACAAAGGCATAGAGCAGTGACACCATATCTGAGACTCCATCAACCTAGTTCACACAGGTTGCCTCACCCAGGAAATGACCTAAGGCTCCACCTCATCCAAATTACTGGTGTTCTTTTCTACAACAGGCCATGCTACTAAGACAGGGAGTCAAAGCAGCTCTACCTAATACATAGAAACAAACTATGCCAAAATGAGAAGACAAAGAAATGTGGTATAAATGAACACACTAAAACTTTAGAAAAAGAGCTAAACAAAATTGGAGATAAGCAATCTATCAGATGCAGAGGTCAAAACACTGCTTTTTAAGACACTCAAGGGCTCACTGGGTATTTCAACAGCATAAAAAAGAGGCAGGCAGAAATAAAAGTTACACTAAGTGAAATTTAAAAGATAATATTTTTACAGTAAATCAACAGTGAAGTGAATGAAGCAAAGAATCAAATCAATTAGTTGGAACATAGAGAAGAAAAAATCATTCAATCAGAACAGCTAGAAGGAAAAAAAAAACAGATAGGGTAATGAACCTCTGGGACAACTTCAATCATACCAACATTCAAATCATAGGAACACTGAAAGGAGAAGAGAAGAAGCAAGAAATTGAGAACTAATTTGAAAAATAATGTAAGAAAACTTCCCTAATTTAGTGAAAGAAATAGACATATAAGTCCAGGAAGTGCAGAGTCCCAAACAAGATGGACACAAAGAAGACCACACCAAGGTACGTCATAATTAAAACGCCAAAGGTTAAGGATAAGCCCTGACTGGTGGCACAGTGGATAAGGCACCAGCCTGCAAACCCAAAGGTTGCTGGTTCGATTCCCAGCCAGGGCATGTAACAAGGTTGCAAGCCAGGTCTCCAGACAGGTTTGTAGCTGGAGGCATGTGAAAGGCAACCGTACATTGATGTCTCTGTCTCTCTGCCTTTCTCCCTTCTCCTCTCTCTAAAAATAATAAAATCTTTTAAAATATCAAAATAAAAAATTAAAATGCCAACGGTTAAAGATAAAGAGAGAATCTTAAAAGCAGCAAGAGAAAAGTAGAGAGTTAGCTACAAAAGAGTCCCTATAAGACTATCAGAGGATTTTTCAGAGAAACTTGGCAGGAAGAAGCGCTGGCAAAAATTATTCAAAGCTTTGAAAAGCAAGGGCCGACAACCAAGATGACTCTACCCAGCAAAGCTGTCATTTAGAATGGAAGTGCAGATAAAGTGCTCACCTGACAAGGTAAAGCTAAAGGAATTCACCATCACCAAGCCATTATTGTATGAAATGTTAAAGGAACTTAAGAAAAAGAAGATCAATATGAATACAGTGAATAGGCCTTCAGTGGTCAGGGGAAAGGGGGTTGGGGGTAGGGGGGAGGAAGAGGCAAGGAAGGGGAGCAGTTTAGACAAGAACCTAGTATAAAGGAACCATGGACATGGACAACAGCTGGGATTGATTTTGGGGGGAATGGGTGGGTGGGGAGGGGGACAGAGGGGAGCAAAAAAGGGATGGATGTAATACTACAACAATAAATTTTTTTAAAAAACAATAAAATTTTTTAAAGAAATAATAACAGAAAAGAAAAAGAAGATCAAAACTATGAACATTATTAAACTGGAATATAAATAAATAAATAAATAATAAAAGAAAAGAGAAAGAAGATAAAAACTATGAACATTATTAAACTGGCAATAAATTCACAACTATCAACACCTGAATCTAAAAAGCAAACTGAGCCAACAAGCAGAACAGAAACAGAATTATAGATATGGAAGTCATCTGGACGGATACCAGCTGGGAAGGGGAAGGGGGAGAATGGGGGAAAGGATGCAGGGACTAAGTAAAAATTGGTTGGTACAGAATAGGCAGGGGGATGTTAACAACAGTATAACAAGTGGAGTAGCCAAAGAACTTATATACATGACCATGGACATGAACTAAAGGAGGAACTATCAGATGGAATGAGGGGTGCTGGGTGGAGAGGGGCAAAGGGGGAAAAACTTGAACTGTAATAGCATGATCAATAAAATATACTTTAAATATGAAAAAAATCATATAGTTACAATTAAAGAGGTGATTAAAATGTTTTAAATAACTGGTATAAAGAAGCTAAAGACAAATCTTCCTGCTTCAAAATTTCTTCTCTAATTTCTGTTCTCTACTATTGACTGAACTGCCTAACTGCCTCCAAGGGCAGGTATTAGTCAAATACTGAGGAGCACCAGGTCTCCTTTATAAATTCTGATAAAGAGCATACCTAGCCTGTCACTTAGGTGAAGTTTTACACCATAATCTACCTCATTACTCCTCACATACATCACACTACACCACATCTATTCAAAACAACCCTGTAAAATAGGCGACATCATACTCAAATGAACAAATGGGGAAACCAATATTCCTCACTAGTAGCAGGTGGCAAAGAGAAACCTACATCTACCTGACTCCTGGGCCTTCACTTACAAACTTCCAGTTCTGATCATTTTAAAATACAACATATCATCCTCTTCTCTCAGCAACAATTGTCAACAAAGATCCAAAAAGCTAAAATTCAGGACAGGCAAACACGTAAAGCTGCCATATTCTCCCCACCCAAGGGTACAACCATTCTATATAAACACTGGCAAAGCTTATAATAAAAGCTACTTCACTTGGAGATTAGTGATAGAACTGATTTAGTGTAAAAGTTTCCAAAAAGACCTCAGCTGCAAACAAGCCCCACAATGACAAGTCAAAATCTGCTAAACAGTTCAAAGATTAAAGCCATCAAATATCTGCCAAAAGTCCACACATTAGGCCAAGTTCAGGAACAAATGTCTCTTCCCAGATTTCAGCCTCTCAAATAAAGCTCTTCCACACACTGTTTAGTAGGTGCTTGAGCTTTATTTGTCACTCACCTGACTTCCACCAACCAGACATTTCCTCCTGGGTCCCCCCAGCTCCCTTCATCCTAATTACCCAAGTCAACCTTCTAGACCTGTCCTGCTCTGTTTGTCTATTTACCCCGTGTCTGTCTGGTTTTCTAAAATAATTTACCATTGTACCATGATTTGTGCACATATGTTTAATTACTAAAGATCTTTTAGAACTCATTAGTCTTTATTAGCATAAGCAGAGTCAGGAGCTGCTTAAAGAAGTGCCCCAAACTGGCATCAGAGCATGGATTATGCATCCGTAACTCTACACAGAGACCTTAACAAGTTTGAGGTCATAGCCCTCAAAACTCTGGGTCATATTTAAGCCAATGAGAAACCTTCTCAGTGCTGTGAGCCTCCAGCACCCACCCTACAATGACTGTGCTTGGTCACTGGGAGACTGAAGGATGACATGGCAGTAACATGCCACATGAGAAATCTCACCATCGCTTCTCTGCCTTTTGGCTAAGATCAAGTGTAGAAACCTCATCAATAATGAGCCATTCCCCATGTAATACATAAAAATAATGAAATATCATAGCAAACCAATTTTTCCCAAGCTATTTCCAATTGAACATTAGCCCTACCAGAGATTGTGGTCAAAAACTTTTGACCTTGTCAGGTCTGTGGCTGGAGGCAGGTGAAAAGCAACCATACATTGATGTCTCTCTCCCTCTCTGCCTCTCTCTCTTCCCCTCTTTCTAAAAATAATTAAATAAAATCTTAATTTAAAAAAAACAAAAAACACTTAAATCCACACACAGGTAAAGGGGTTGGTATTGACATAATAATTGATAAGATATATGTGAGAATAAAGAAATTTAAAAAAACAAACAAACCAAAAAAAAAAACCTTTGACCTTGCCCTGACTGGTGGGCTCAGTAGGTTAGGCATCGTCCCACAAAGCAAAAGGTCCCTGGTTTGATTCCTGGCCAGAGCACATGCCTGGATTGTCAGCAGGGTCCCCTGCTGGGGGCGTGCAAGAGGCAACCAATCAGTGTTTCTCTCACACATCAATGTTTCTCTCCCTCCCTTTCCTTTCTCTGAAAATAAATAAAATCTTTAAAACAAAACAAAACCAAAAAAACCTTTGGCTTCTTTTTCTCCTCTTAGAGAGTCACAGTGTCAGCAGGTACTGCAAAGGTTCTGACAGGCCCTATAGTAAGCCTATTTAACCTTGTTTAATTCTGCATATCCTAAATATTATTCAACAATGAAACCAAGTTGATGTAATCCTGTAAAATAGTACTGTGTGGGATAGCATATTAGGAGAGGCATTATTGTTCCCTCTGTGCCTCAACACAAATGTATCTCAAGAATAAAATGGAAAACAATTCCAACCACAGCAGAAAGGGAATGTAAGAACCCATATTATAACTGAAGTATGATCACACCTATTGTTGTCATGATACACATACATAATTTGATTGTGTCACCTAAAAATTGCTAAAAGTGAACAGGTATTAAAAAGTTCACACATTGCAATAATTTAAAAGGGGATAAAACAGGAAGAAAAAAGCAATGCATGCAAAACTATCTTTTACAAAATTTTTTAAAGTAACACTTTTCTTGTATCTGACATTTTTATATCTCCACATACCAAAAAAAACCCAAAAAACTAAAATTAAGTCTTAAAACTCTTGGATACTTGGTAGTTGTTTTATTTGTACAGGGATCTCAAAAGCACTAGGATATTACCCATGATGGGAAAACAAAAGCAAACTATCCTTATTTTACGGACAGAAGTAAGATGCTCAATAATTTACCAGCCTTCCTTGTTTATTTTTTTAAGGTTTTATTTATTTTTAGAAAGAGGGTTAGGGAGGGAAAAAGACAGGGAGGGAAACACTGATGTGCTAGAGAAACAAACTGATTGCTCTTGCAAGCTCTCCACACTCCCCAACTGGGAACCTGGCCCTCAACCCAGAAACTGTGCCCTAACCAGGAACTGAACTGGAGGCCTTTCAGCTCGCAGGCTTGTGCTCAATCCACTGAGTTCCACTAGCCAGGACCCAGCCCTCCGTGTAGTCGCCCTCCTCAGTAGCAAATGTATTGTCAGTCTAGCAATCACAAGTGTTTGTGATCAATCCCTTCATAAATACTGGTATGGGTCCCATTTTTATAACAGAGTATTATGACATGGTACTTCTCATTAGCACATTGCTGTGCAGTATTTTTAGATGTTTTTACTTGAATTAAATAAATTACACTAATTTTTGGCTATCTTGTGAGGGTAAAACCAAGACCCATCTTGGAGTAGCAGAAATGCCACAGAGGCCGAGGTTTCTCCCTCCTATTTACAGCATGGACAATAATATCTTTGCAAACCTCTTCAGGGGCCTTTTTAACAAAACAAACAAACAAAAGCACATTCTCATTGTGGGCCTGGATGCCTGGGGAAAACCACTACCTGGTACAAATAGAAGCTGCATAGGAGCAAAAAGGGGATGAATGTAATACAACAACAATAAAATTAAAAATAATAAAATAAACTAAAAAATTAAAAAAAGAAGCTGCATAGGATCATGTCCACCAGCCCCACCACAGGTTTCAACATGGAGACCATGGTGTATAATATCATCAGCTTCACAGTGTGGGATGTGGGTGACCAGGACAGGGCAGGCCTCTGTGGCTCCACTACTTCCAGAACATACAAGGTCCCATCTTTGTGGTTTACAGCAATGACCAAGGACACATGAAGGTGGCCCAAGAGGGCCTCAAGGGAGACATTGACCTGCTGGTATGCGAAAACAAGCAGGACCACCTCTCCAATTCGATGAACAAGCTGGGTAGGCCTGTACTCTGTCAGCAACAAGAACTGGTGCATTTAGGCCACCTGAACCACCAGTGGAGACAGACTCTATGAGGAATTATGAGGGACTAGACTGGCTGTCCAATCAGCTCTGGAACTAAAAATGAGCCACACTCCTTCCCCCAGCCCTGTCACTCCCTCCTTCACCTTTGCTTTCCCCTCATGTGACAGACATACCTCTGTGGTGTGAATGCTAGAAGCTGTCTCCATGGTCCATCCCAGTGTGCTTCACCATGTTGTACATGTGCTAACATGTACAAACCCAGCCTGCAAGTGGGTTTTTATTTAACGTAAATAGTTCTTATTTTCAATGAGGCAGTTTCTTGTACTCTTATGCAATATTACTCAGCTTGATTTTTATTGTAAAAAGAGAATCAACCTACTGTTTAATACTGAAAAGGGATTTTAGACACCTGGGGCCTTTAGCAGTCATTGTCAGATCAGCCCAATGCTCCTTCTCTGGGCTTTAGATCTACATTGAGATCCATTTTGATTGTTGGTGTTAAAACCAAATTCAGTGCATTTTTTTTAAGATAGTAACAAATAGCCCTGACTGATATGGTTCAGTGGGTTGGGTGTCATCCCACAAAGCAAAAAGTCATTAGTTCAATTCCTGGTCAGGGCACATGCCTAGGTTGTGGGTTCCTCCCTGGTCAGGACACATATGAGAGGCAACCAATCGATGTTTCCTTCTCTCATAGAGGTTTCTCTCCATCCCTTCCCTCTTCTCTAAAAATAAATAAACCTTAAAATGTAAGAGAAGGGAGAAATGTGCCTACTATAGGTTCTACAGTAATGGCTGGATTCCAGGCAACCCAATTAGTGGTATGAAAGAGGCAACTGATCAATTTATGTTTCTCTCCCACATAGATTTTTCTCTCCCTTTCTTTCTCCCTTCCTTTCCCTCTCTCTAAATAAATAAAATCCTTCTAAAAAATGGTGATGGAATAAGACTTGAGTTAAAGTGATAAACACACAATACAATATACAGATGATTATAGACTTGTAGAATTGTACACTGAAAACCTACATAATTGTATTAACCAATGTCACCATAATAAATTCAATAAAAAAGGGAAAAAGAAAAATATCAAAGTCCCAGAGGACTATATAAAGTGATACTATTTTTAATAAGGCTGAAAAATAAGCCAAACTAAATATATAGTTTAGAAATATGCATGTGTAAAAAAACTATTTTTCAAAAGGCAAGAAATCAAACATAATATAGACATACCTCATTTTAATGTGCTTTGCTTTATTGCACTTCACAGGTAATGATTTTTTTTCTTTTTTACAAATTAAAGGTTTGTGGCAAACCTGTACAGAGCAAACTGAACACCTTCTGGGAAGGATTCACTATTCTATATGCCATTAAGAACATTTTGTGATTCATGAAACAAGGTCAAAATAATCAACATATGCAAGAGTTTGGAAGAAATTGATTCCAACCCTCATGGATGACTTTGAGGAGCTTCAGTGGAGGAAGTAACATGGACCAGGTAGAAATAGCAAGAGAACTAGAATTAGACATGAAGCCTAAAGATGTGACTGAGTTGCTGTAATCTCATAATAAAACTTTAATGAATGAGGATTTGCTTCTCATGAATTAGAAAGAACGTAATTTCTTAATATGGAATCTACTCCTGGTAAGATTGTTGAAATGACAAATGATTGTGGATATTACACAACCTTAGTTAATAAACCATTGGCAGGGTTTAAGAGAACTGACTCCAATTTTGAAAGAAATTCCACTGTAAGTAAAATGCTTTCAAACAACACTCACATGCTACTGAGAAACCTTGAAATATAGCAAACTTCATTAGTGTCTTATTTTAAGAAATCTGCCAGTTACCCTAAACTTCCACCACCACCACCATGATCAGTTAGCAGCCATCAACATCAAATCAAGATCCTCCAACAGAAAAAAATCATAACTCACAGATCACTCAGATGATGGTTAGAAATTTCCAGCAATAAAGTATTATGTAAATAAGGTACATACATTGTTTTTTAGACATAAAACTATTGCACACTAAATACAGGCCAAAGTATAGCATAAACGTAACTTTTATGCGCACTGGGAAATTAAAAAATTCATATGACTGACTCACTTTACTGATATTCACTTTCTTGCAGTGGTTGGAAACCAAGCTTGCAATACCTCTGCGATGACCTCTATTCAGGCTACTACTGGATGATGAGGTGGGCAGCAGGGAAGGACTATAGAAAACGTGGCCCATGAGCAGTATTGTTAACATTCTAGCTGTTAAACGTCATTGAGGATTTGAGGTATTCAGCAAATCATTATTTTAAAACTTATGTTGCACACAGATAATCAGATACTGCATTCCAAAAATATGATTAAAAAACATTAAAAAGAGAACACTTCATGTGTCATACCCCATGGCACCATTTCTGTCCTGGCGCCTTATCTTACTGACAAGGAGATGGTATTATATTTCTTGAAAACAGCAGCAGCATTTTCTGAAGCAGGAAACTCTAAACAGACATCTTCATGGCTCTGACAGGCTTTGACAAGATGTTACAAAATATAATTGCTGGGCTGCAGGTTGAATTTACACATAAATGACAACTGCAGAACAGAATTCTTCACAATTCTGAGTCAGAATCAACTACTGGATATCTCATTGCAGCCTTACAATTTTTGCCTCCTTTTGCTTTAATAATGTCCTTGACAGTAACTAATGTTCAGTGCATACTATGAAACAGACCCAAGACTAAGGGTTTTATTTATGTTTTCACATTTTAGCCTTTGAGGTAGACACTGTTATCATACATTATCCATGCCATTTTAAAGATTAGGAAACTACAGCCAAGAGAAATCAGGTTAAACTTGCTCAGGGTCTCACAGCTCATAATTGTGAAGCTGGGATTCATGGGAAGAATGGAAAACTAACTAATGCTGACTCCACTGTGTCTGAAACTACGTGGTCAAATAATGAGCCAGAAAGTCAACTCTGAATTACATGATTTTTACATAATCATGGAGGAAGAACCTCCTTCTACCCACCAATAACTAGAAAGGAAAGTTGGTACAGATGATTCTCCACTCACAATGGGGTTATATCCAGATTAACCCATCATAACTTGAAATAATATTCTAAATCAAAAATGCATTTAATACACCTAACCTATCAAACATCATAGCTTAGCCTAGACTACCTTAATGTTCTCAGAACACTTACATTAGTCTACAGTTGTGCAACATCATCTAAACATTGAATACATTGTAGAGCACCAGTTGTTTACTCTCATGATCACGTGACTGACTAGGAGCTGTGCCTAAACATCACCACTAGCCAGAGAAAAGATCAAAATTCAGATTCTTAAGTACTGTTTCTACCCAATGCACATCACTTTTCTGCCATCATAAAGTCAAAAAATCATAAGTTGAAACATTTTAAGTCAGGGACCATCTCTAATTTAAAGTGATTTTGCTTTTCATTTTCTGTTTTGTTCAAGGACCATCTTGCAAGAAAATAACTTGAAAAAACTGGCTTAGGCCAACAGCAAAACTCATGGAGTCACTCACAAACATGCACTATATATTTTTTTAAATCGCAGAAATAATAAATAGAACTATTAACTTTATTTTACAAATTTACCAACATATTTCCTTGCAGAATATGCTAAAGGAAACCTAACCATGGGAAGCCCTGTTTTCCTTTAAAGAGGATCAATTATCTCAACATTCAATAAAACAATAAAATCTCATACTCAGACCCTAAAGTGTTATTTTTACATATAGAATACTAAATTCACAATGATCTTTACTAATACATTTATATTTTCTAAACTAATATGCCACTCCTTCAACTCATTAAACTATACTATATCTTAGCAGAATACCATATTTCAAAATCACTCTTATAATAAATTTTTATGGCAAAGACTGCCTAGTAATTAGTATCTATTTTCACTTTCTTTACTAATAAACCCCATTTAATTGAGAGACCAATGTAGCTGGGTAAAAAACCCACATTTCCACTTCCCTTGCAGATAAAGCTAGTCATGGTACATGGTTCTGGTCAATAAAATGTAACTAGTCACAACTGGGCAGGGCTTCCAGGAGAAAGCATTGAAGGGGCTGCTGATAGGCACAGGTCCTTTGTGCCCTTGGTGTTTCCTTCTGCTTCCCTCCACCATATACCAAACATGATTAATAGAGCTCAGGAAGCCACCAGGAGAGCACAAGGGTAAGGACCCCATCATGAAAATGACCAAAGAAATTGCCAGGCAGGCATATGGGTCCATCACAGAACCAACACGCTAGCTCTGAAATGCCTGCCTCAAGTTCTCACATAAAAACTAAAGACCTAATTTGTTTCAGTCATTTATTCTAAGGTCTCCATTCCTGTCTTCAAAATAATGCCTGACTGATACTTTCCTCCTTAGTAACCAAATCCATAGGTTCCCACCACCCCCATTCCCTAATGGATTACAGTAAAAAAGTAATATGTCAATATCTGTGACACTGCTGTGAGCCTACTAGAAGAAAAGTGGAAGCCACTTTGATTTTGGATGATACCAAAGTATGGGCTAGACTTGAGCCTTCTTATAACAACTAATTGTAGGAAAAATCCCAATTTAGATAAAGACTATATATACTTGTTTCTCCCAAATCCTCTACAGGACTCTATCTACTTTTTCTTCTGTTTCTCCCAGTTGTTTTCGGTGTATTTTTTTTCTCACCTAGCTTCATTTCTCTCTTGCTGCTATTTCTCACTTAAGGCAATTTAAATTTAAATTTAACACTTGGCAGAGGTCTGGTACTGTTAAGTTTTCCTTTCATGCTTCATTTAAAAAGAAAAAAGCAACCTATGGAATTTCCAATGGTTTCATTTTTATTCCTCACAGAGGAAAATTTGGGATCATATACACAGGCTAAAGATTATACCCTCAATGAAAAAGGAAAAACAATAATTTCCCCAAATATTAAACTATATTTTCCCATTGTAAAACATCTGGAACCTAAGTTCTTTTTCAAAAAATCAAACTTTCTTATAAACATGAAAATAAAAGAAATTACATTTTATCATCTTTTCTCTATAAATTTTTAAAACTTAGAACATAATTAGGATCATGCTGCTGGAATTCATGACTCTAACTCTGTTCTAGTGACACCCAAAAGCCCACTGAAAGGTAGTGACTTATTTTGAGGAACCCATGCTAAAATGCTTGTATGGAGACAGCTCCCCAACTTCTCCATCTCAGCCAGAACTCCTGCTCTCTTACCACAGTCAAAAGGATGATTTATGAGGGAAAGTGTATACAATACTTGTATATGGTACTTGTATATAATACAATACAATGCAAAAACTATACAACACTGTATGGCTTTTTCAAGGTTGGGCAATATATCTATACACAATTATCTTGGTTTATTCACTCACCCCTGAATTGTGAACATTCTTTTATTGTATATATTACTTCATGTCTATAATTATTTGTATCGTTGTTTTTCCTTCATTATATATAAGCTGATTTACATTCTTACTGTACTTTAAAACAAATGGAAAATAATCTTGGTGTGAAAACATTGACCCATATTATCTGCTCATCTCTCAAATAGATTCTAGCAATAGAAAGTGTGTTTCCTTTATGACATCGGTTATTTGAATCTTTCTATTTTTATGAATTTTCCCTTTTTAAACAAAACAGAAGAAAATCACCAGCTTAAAGTCTTAAAAATCATAATAAAAATGAAATCTAATTATCTTCATCTTCTTTTTTTTTTTTTAATGGGGAAGAATGAGGCCAAAGTAGGAACTTGGCTTCAAATAGATATATGCCTTATCCAAGTCCTTTGGTAAACCTACAGGTAAGTCCAGGGCTGCAATAGGAACTAAGCTGCTAAGCACCCTGTGAAGACCCTAGCAAACAGTAATGCAAGAGAGGAAAATACAGCACAGACATTATCGTTCAAAATTCTCACAATCCTTCCTGCAGAGAGTCTAAAATTGTAGAAAGATAATGGAAAAAAGTGTTGCCCATCTCTATCACAAAATAGGTGCCATGTTTGATAGATTCCAACATTTCAGTCTGAGGTTCCCCATCCATAAATGTTGGCTACCTCAACTGATCTCCAAATCTCCTTTCAGGTAAAATCATCAAAGATTTTATGACCACCACAAAAGTTAGCACTGGAAATCTACTTTTTTTCACTTCAGAGTTTCATGTTCTATCCCCTTCAATAATTCCCATTGCTCTTTGCCCTAACACTTTCCATGTACAAGGTCTATCCAGAAAGTATCCAGCCATGTACTATGAAGAATAGAGACATTTATTGAAGAAGATACAAGATACAAAAACATTGTACGTGCAGGACAATGATGCCTCAGTTCCATCCATGTAGTCACCTTGAAACCTCACACAGTTCCCCCAGTTCCCATCAAATGCTCCGTCATATTTTCACCTCTTCCCTTTCAAAAGTAATTTTAGTTTTAGGAAAAGCCGTAAGTCGCAAGGCACCGGATCTGGGCTGTAGCAGGGGGTGAGTCACCTGGGTGATTTGAAGTTTCGCAAAAAAACTGCACAAAACGTGATGTATGAGTGGGTGTATTGTTGTGATGAAGCTGCCAATCACCAGTTGCCCATAGCTGCAGCCTTCTGAATAATCCAAATGGTTTCCACAGAGGAATGTTCAAGCTTAACACAAAAGTTGATGCAGATTCATTTTGGTACTCAGTCACTGTGAATGCCACGGCCACACAGCACAAATGCTCACTCAACAGTGTATACCACCCCCACTGAGTAGTAAGTACAGTAAAGGTACCATTGTCCATGCATGCATACTCCCGTCCATTCTCCTTAGCTTCTGCGTTATACTGATGTTGCACAAACCAATCTCAAGATATTAACAATGGCTGGATATTTTCCCGACAGATCTGGTATATCCAAACTGCTAGGCATACTGATCAGCCAGTACCTTTAGAACGATCTGGCATTCTCATTCTTCACTATGGCTCACATGTTCATGCCCCACCTTATGTCCTGAATTCTCAGGGGTTCTCAGTTTCCCAGAGCCTTAACCTCTTTACACTCCTATGGTGCACAGTATTCCTACCATCTATGGAGTACCTAGTCTGTCCTGTATGTGTCATTTGTCCCTTAGGGAAACCATTCATGACTCTCCAACTACCTGGTAAGCACCTTGCACTGGCAAACACCCTCATGCTTCGCATACCCCCATACATCATTCAGCCTAGGAATCCACATATATTTGTAGGTTTACCAATTTAACACTTTATTGACCATCTAAGTATACTTTGATGAGCTTTAACAGTTGAGACATAAAGAGCACAGTTAAAAAATTATCAATTCTATCCAAATTTCTTTTAAATCATTTCTGACACCAGATCAGACAGTTTTCCCCAGGAACATTCCAAGTTCAGTAGCTCCTTAGGCTGAGGGCAACCTAATCTGTTCTGGGGCAGCTGTTATTCTTTAGAAAGTTTTCCAGAGACAATATTAATTCTCCCTACAGTGATCCCACCTAACCCTATCACAACCAAGACACTTGCAGGCAGTAGCCATATACTCTGAGGTCATCCCATAGCTGAGCTTTAACTCTCTTCCATCAACAATTCCCTGGCAATACCCACTCAAAAAACACAGCTCCCAGACTGGTGCAACATTCTTGATGCCATGTCAGCAGAACTACCATCACCTCCCCTGTCTGGATGGCATAATTTGGGATCATGCAGGCTAAGATTTCATTCATTCAAGTCCAAACATAACATGCTGGCAGATAATGAGTTTTGATTCACTAGAAGCTTTATTTCACAAAACTAGTATCTGAAAATCACATTCCTAAAGGCCCATAACTGTCTTTGCTCCAAAATATGTATAGAATGAAATTTACCTTAGATGTGAACATTACACATACAATTAGTGTCCTGGCTTCAAATTATTTATTAGGATACATGATATCCTGACATGATAAAAATATAACATGTAAAGGAACTCTACTGGTGACACAAAGAATTAAGAATTTAGAAAAGCACAGCCTTAGATAAATTTGTTGTCCCAGAGCACCATCTGGTGGATGAAAGTCTTTAAGCCACCCCCATGTGGGGAGAGAAAAAAATGTCATCTGTAAGACTAAATGCCATTAAGACTAAAGCTTGGACAGTGAAACTTCAGGCCAAGATGGAGGCATAGGTAGACATGCTGCATCTCCCTCACAACTGGAAGAAATTAACATCTACCTAGAAACTAAATAAAAACAACACAGAAATTCTAGAAAATCAAACTACATGGACATGCAACAAAAGAAGAAACACTCAGCCAGACAGGTAGGAGGGGCAGAGCCAGGGGAAAAGTGGCAGCAGCAGCACCAGAGCTGAGGCCTCAGAGAAAAACAGAGTCGTATATTTAAACATGGGAAGTGATCCCAGGGCCAGACCACACAGCCAACTGTTCCAGCACTGGGAAAAAAATAGAGCCATATTGCTTCTCAAAAGAAACTTTGCAGGCAAGAAGTATTCAACGTGATGAAAAGCAAGGACCTACAACCAAGATTACTCTATCCAGCAACACTATCATTTAGAATGGAAGGGTATAAAAAGTGCTTCTCAGACAAGGTAAATCTAAAGGAGTTCCCTGTCACCAAGCCATTATTATATGAAAAGTTAAACAAAGTTGTTTAAGAAAAAGATCAATACTATGAACATTAAAATAACAACAAACTCACAACTATCAACAACAGATTCAAAAAAAAAAAAAACTAAGGAGACAACAAGAGGGAATAGAATCAAAGACATTTGGTGGGGTGTCAGCTGGGAGGAGGAAGGTGAAGGTGGGAAAGGCACAGGGATTAAGAAGCACAGTTGGTGGATACAGAATAGATAGGGAGATGTTAAGAATAGAACAAGAGGCCCTGACTGGTGGCACAGTGGATAAGATGCCAGCCTTCAAACCCAAAGGTTGCTGGTTCGATTCCCAGACAGGGCACATAACCAGGTTGCAAGACAGATCTCCAGCCAGATCTGTAGCTGGAGGCAGGTGAAAGACGACCATACATTGATGTCTCTCTTCCTCTCTTCCTCTCTCTCTTCTCCTCTCCCCACCCAAAAATATAAATAAAATCTTAAAAAAAAAAAGAAAGAAAAAGAATAGCACAGGAAAAGATAAAGCTGAAGAACTCACATGCATGACCCTTGCATATGAACTAAGAGGGTTGGCATCGCTGGAGGCAGGGGTTGCTGGGAGGAGGGTAACAAAGGGAAGAGAAATTGGACAAATGTAACAGCATAATCAATAAAAAATAATTTTTTAACTACTCTTTCTTTAAGATTTTATTTATTATTTCCAGAGAAAGAGGAAGGAAGAGATGCAGAGAGGGAGAGAGTCATCAATGTATGGTTGCCTTTCACCTGCCTCCAGCCACAGACCTGGCTGGAGACCCGGCTTGCAACCTGATTATGTGCCCTGGCTGGGGAATCGAATCCGCAACCTTTGGGTTTGCAGGCTGGCACCTTATCCACTGTACCACCAGCCAGGGCTAAAAATAAAGTATTTTTAAAAGACTAAAGCTTAGTGTGAAATGATTCCCATGCTTTAGCAAATAATTTCTTATAAAGGGGATATTGGCAAAATTCTAATAAAAAAGAAATCTAAAACTCATAAAAACTCATACCAAAGAATTCAGTTCACCTTCTCAAAGAAATGTTGCTTATCGTAAAGCAAGTATTTTAAACTTGGAGGAACCCCAGACAGCTGTTCATTCAATCCCTTCCCTTTACAGATGAAGACTTTAAGGCAAAGACAGTTTCCCCAAAAGTCACAGCTAGGGATGACAGACATTGATTATGTAAGTAAATGGGTCAAATAATCAGTGCTGCTTATTGTAGATTTCTATTTCAAAAGGCCGCTGAAGAACAGGCAGGAAATAAGGCAGTCTGTGTGTCTGGGGCAAAGTGCCATTCTCCAGTTAGCAATAATAACCAGCCACCCGCCATGGACTTCAGTAAATTACGTCCACACTGACCCATGCAAGGCCAGTAACTGTCATACACTCCCTGTCTCCATAGTCTGCCTGCATCCCTCTTCACATTACATTTATCTGCTTTCCCCTGTTCAAAAAAGCATCCAGACAAGTAAGAAAGAAAATATAAATGTTAAATCACTTGTTGAAGAACATTCAACATTCTGGGAAAGTATTCATGATGTGTTAAAATGGGCAGGGGAAGAAGATAAAAATCAAACTACATTCGCTGTAATACCACATTTACTTTTGAAAAATATAATTATCAAGCACTAAACCAAGAAAAAACATTGGAAGAAAGTACACTAAATTTTTTTAATGGCTGTTATCTCTGAATGCCAGGATTATGAGTGATTTAAATTTTATATAATACAAGTTTTTTAATATTTAACATTTATATTAACAAAAAAGTCATTTTTACCTTAAAGTGTATGTATTTGTAATCAGACTATGAATGGAAATTGAAAATAGGACCTCATACACATACCTAACCTCCCAGTATATGCATTGCCAAAAACAACTTTTCACTAACTCTCAGGAGAAATATAAAGATATTATATGTAAGCCCTAGAGATGGTTACCTCAGTTGGGTTAGAGAATTGTCCCAAAAGGCACCAGGTTTGTGGGTTTGATCCTTGGTCAAAGAATATACATGAAATAAACAATGAATGCATAAATAAGTGGAACAACAAAGCAACGTTTCGTTGTCTCTTTCTCTCCTTTTCTCTCTTTCTCAAATCAATAATTTTTTTAAAAGGATATTATACTTTTATCTTAAGGTTAGCCAGAATATTTTCCAAATTGTTTTGAATTTTCTATCTATTTTCTATTAATAAACACTTGGATGATGAAAGCAATAGACTAGAAAATTAATATTGAAGGGAAGTCAGAAATATTCTTTCTTTCAAACATTTTATATATTTTATACATTTTCAGATATTTGAACTTGAGTGTACATCCTAAGTCCATTTTCTGCTTATAAAATTTTGCCTGAAGGCCCTGGCTGGTGGCTCAGTGGAAAGGTGCTGGCTTGTGAACCCAAAGGTTGCTGGCTCAATTCCAGATCTCCAGCCAGGTTCCCAGTTGGCGGCAGGTGAAAGGCAACCATACATTGATGTTTCTCTCCCTTTCTTCCTCCTTCCCTGCCCTTCTCTGTAAATATAATGAATAAAAACTTTTTAAAAAATTTTTTGCCTGAGTTATATATCAGAATATATGGCATGATGCTTCTGAAGGACTTCCATTTCTCCTAATGTGATCAGGTCTTTGAGGTATATATCAAAGATGCAGTTACCTAAAGGTCAGTAAACAAGAATGAAACACTGTTGCCTTGCCTGAAGATCCTTCTACTATATAGAATGAGATCAAGGAAAGAATCTTTTACTATCTTAAGGTATCATTTTCAAAGTGTTGTCTGGAAACCATTGGGAGACACTCAGATTCCATCAAAGGGTCTATGAAATCAAAGCTATTTTCATAATTATATCAAGACAATATCTGCCTTTTTTTCACTCTCAATCGTACATGAGTTTGAGGTGTTTTCCAGAGGCTACATGAGATCACAACAGATTAAATGCAAAAGCAGATACAGGAATCCAGAGGTCTTCTATTAAATTAGACATGAGAGATTTGAATAAATAATAATAATACCACTCTTCTCACTAAATTTTTTGTTTAGGAAATAAGTTATTTTGGAAAAAAAATGTTATTATGTAATTATTTTTATTGAATTAAATGAATACTTTTAAGCATTCTCAGTTTTAATGTCTAATACAATAAATAAGGATAAATATAACTTACATGAACAATAGCTCTTTGAGGTCCACAGTAAATTATTAATGTATACAGAAGTCCTGGGACCAAACATTTAAGAACTGACTCAGGGTACTAGTGTTCAGAGAAACATTCACCACAGGCCACTCTAACCCCTCCGTCTTCCTTCTCATCAAAGCACTTTCCAAGCATCTTGCTGTGACCAGGCCATCCTGCAGGCCATTATCTGATCACACTTCTTAAAGCCTGATTTTGACTCTGTCATTTCCCTACCACACTATTCTCAAATAATTCTTCAAGAGGTACAGAATAATAATCAAACTCATTCAGGAAACTCCACAACCTAACCTCAGATTATTCTTCCAATGCCTTGCACTCATCAATTCTACAATTATGTAGGTACACACTTTGCAGCAGATACAATGATAGGGGCAGGGGCTGGAGAATCTACGAGAAATGACACCTGCCATCACTGGACTCAGAGCCTACTACAGAAAAACTAGTCACATAAATATAGGTATCCTTCACTTTCTGTACTTATTTTCTAAATATTTACTGCTAAAACATTTCCTTATTCAAAATTCATTGTCCAAATCAAAAACTATCTATAATGGCTGAGAACATTGAACCCCAGAATCATTTCAGTTGTATATAAATCCAGGTAAAAGAATGCAGATGACAGTCCACTTCTCAAAAGGATTATGTCTTATGCCCACATTAAATGCATTAGGCATCACCTTCCCATTATTAGTAATAAACATATCTTCTGAGATGACAGAAAAACCCAAAAAGAGTTCGTTCTTTCCAATTTGAGCTTGGCATAATGGCTGCCGCAAAGAAGGGTGGTGAGAAGAATAGCAGTTCTACCATCAATGAGGTAGTGACCAGAGAGTAAACCATCAACATCCACAGCACATCCGTGGAGTGGGTTTCAAAAAGCATGCCCCTTGGCACTCAGAGACCCAGAAACTTGCCATAAAGAAGATGAAAACTCTACATGTGTGCATTGACACCAGGCTCAACAAAGCCATCTGGGCCAAAGGATTAATGAACATTCCATTCAGGGTTGCTGTTGTCCAGAAAACATAATGAGGATGAAGATTCATCAAATAAGCTCTGTACAGTGCTCACCTACGTACCTGTCACCACTTTCAAAAATCTGCATTAATAAGGATGAGTACTAACTGCTGATAGTTAAATAAAGTTATAAAACTGTCAAAAACAACAACAAAAAAGAAAAGCCCAAGAAGAGGGCAAGCCTACAAAAGGCTACACATTACAAAGAATTGGAGGGGATAATGCATATGGAGGAAGGGAAGCATAAGAAGCATGATCGCGCCCTGGTTGGTGGCACAGTGGATAAGAGTGCCAGCCTGTGAACCCAAAGGTTGTTGGTTCGATTCCCAGCCAGGGCAACATAACCAGGTTGCAAGCCAAGTCTCCAGCCAGGTTCCCAGCTGGAGGCAGGTGAAAGGCAACCATACATTGATGTTTCTCTCCCTCTTTGCCTCCCTCCCCTCCCTTCTCTCTAAAAATAATAAAATCTTAAAAAAAAAAAAAAAGCATGATCTCAACATGTCTCTATCTAAGTAAAGCAATGTTAGTCCCGGAAAGCTTAGCCTTGTTACTTTAGACAACACAATATTTGGGAAACTAGAGAAATTCCTTGTGTAATGGATAGCCACTCTTGGGCAGAAGACCACTGAATACCAGGCTGGTACAGAACAGGGTGTGGACACCTTCAGATATCTGGAGATGACTGCAATGGGAAAGAACACAATTCAGTGAACAGACTGAGTTTGAAAAATGTCTGGGAAATATTAAGAACAGTGACATGGCACAAGTAGTACATCACAGGTGAAGCAGCTTCCTCTCTCTATGAGATACTGCTGTCTTCCTCCAGTGAACTGCAGAAATATCAACAAAAATGGTTACACATGAAGGGAACTTTCAACTTATGTAATGCATCTCAAAGGTTATTTCATAAGAAAGAAGTACGTGAATGTAAAAGATCCAAAGCAAGCTAAAGTGCTCTTAAGTGTGAGCTATAATGATGAGGACAGTCGGTGCACCACTCTGAAATCAGCTCACCAGGGCCACTACAGGCTGCACTGCCTATAATGCTGTGAGGCATTCAAACATTCAAACTGGGTGATAGAGCACATAGGTGAGGCTCACAGGAGAAGCTATTTGTCACCACTCACTAAGGGAAAATTTTGCAAAGAAGACTCTTGGAATTAGACAATACTCCTGGAGATCCATCTAGTGTTAGGGATTAGGATGGTAACAGTTTAAGCAAGGAACATGAAACTATTCATTTTAAACCTCCTTCAATGAACCACTCACTATCATCACTAAGAGGATCACACTTATACTCTATGACAAGTATTACTAGAAATGCAGCTTGAAGTAGCACAAAACACAAGCTTGAATGATCCTCTTCTGAGCTCTCACACACAGATCGAGGAAATGGACTCCATCTCAAAAGTTTGTGAAAGTACACAGGGCTATTGACTACTTCAGAAATGTTCTACCTTTTCTCTTTCCTACATATGACTGTTGATTTTCACGACCCTTAGCCAAGCCAAATTATCCCACACAGGGCTTTTTTCTCTTTGTTCCTCTTTTTCCTTTATCTTCTTTTTTATGTGTTTGCTTTTTTTAACAGAGGGCTGACTTTTTAAATGTACAATCAGCACAGGCTATTAAAACTGTATTAGTGAACCAGCCCGTAGTGAAGCATAACTAAAAATGAACCCCTATATCCACTGCAGCATGATTTGTAATAGCCAAGATTTGGAAGCAGCCCAAGTGCCCATCAATAGGTGAGTGGATAAAAAAGCTGTGGTGCATTTACACAACAGAATACTACTCAACCATAAAAAAGAAGGAAATCATATCTTTGACAACAGCATGGGTGGATCCAGAGAACACGACACTAAGTGAAATAAGCCAGTTAGAGGAAGATAAATACTTACATATGGAATATAATGAGTAAAACAAACAACAACAAAAACACAGAAACAGACTCATAGATACAGTAAACAAACTAAACACACTGACAGCTGTTACATGGGAAGGGCTTTTGAGGGCTAAGTGAAAAAGGTAAAGGAATTAAGTAAAAAAGAGTAAGAAACAAAACTCATACACACAGAAAACAGTACGGTGATTACTAGAGGGAAAGGTGGGTAGGGGAAGGTAGAAGAGATTAAAGAGGGAATAAATAACAATGGAAAGAGACTTGACTTTGGGTGTTGAACACAGAATACAATATACAAATGATATATTATAAAATTGCACAACTGAAACCTACATAATTTTATTAACCAATGTCACCCCAATAAATTCAATTTTAAATTTTTTTAGAAACCATTTTTCAAAAGTTCAGATCTTAGGATTCGTACGCTAATGTTATTACTGTAACCAAGGAATCATTTAGAGCCACCCAAGAGCACAGGTGGATCCAAATAGAAACTTAAAAATCTAAGTTTAGGATCTTCTTTAATTATAGAAGGTTCCTGACATCACCAAACATTTCAACAATTTCACTGCCTCAATGTATCAATGTAGGCAATGTAGGCAATGTATATGAATTTCATTCTCCTGAGAATATTCAGAATAGTATACCTCAAAAAGGTTTTGAGCATCCTACCCCAAGTACAAACAATTATGCCTCTATATTAGGGGTTGGCAAACTTTTCCTGCAAAGGGTCAGAAAGGGAATATTATAGCTTTTGTGAGCCATAAAAATCTCTGTCAGTTACTCAATTCTGCCACTGCAAGGCAAAAAATGTCATACAAGGTCTGTCCAGAAAAAGTGCAGCCATTGTCAATATAAGAACGGTCTGTACAACATCATTGTAACCTGGCAGCCAAAGAGAGTGGACTGGAATGCATATGCATGAACAATGAGAACTTCACTGTACTTATCAGTGAGGGTGGTAGACACCATTGAGTGAGCATGTGTAATGTGTTGATAAAGTATTTAAACTGACAAGAGTAACAAATCTGTATAAAATCTTACACTAAGCCCTAGCTGGTGGCTCAGTGGATAAGCACCGGCCTGCAAACCCATAGGTCGCTGGTTCGATTCCCAGCCAGGGCACATAACCAGGTTGCAAGCCAGGTCTCCAGCCAGGTCCATAGCTGGAGGCAGGTTAAAGGCAACCATACATTGAAAAAAAAAAAAAAAAAAAAGTCTTACACTAAGCTTGAACATTCCTCTGCAGAAACTATCCGAATTATTCAGAAGGCTTTCAGGGATAATGCAATGGGTGCAGCAAGATCAAGACCATGTAAATTATGGCTCTTTATTAGGAAGGTGTTGTCCATCACAAGTATGCCCCTCCAAACCAAACAACTAATAAGAAGTACTGCCTCAATGTTTTTTACAGGTACAACACAAATGGCTGCACCTATGGGCAACTGGTGATTGGAAGCTTCATCATGACAATACACCCACTCATGCATCACATTCTGTGCAGAGTTTTTTGGTGAAATATCAAATCAGTCAGGTGACTCAGCCCCCCTACAGCTCAGATATGGTGCTCTGAAACTTCTGGCTTTTCCCAAAACTTAAATCTTTGAAAGGGAAGAGATTTCAGACGGTTGATGAGATTCAGGAAAATACAACAGAGCAGCTGATGGCCATTCCAACAAAGGGTTTTACAGAATATTTTGAACAGTGGGAAAGATGCTGGGAGAACTGTGTAAGGTTCCAAGGTGCCTACTTTGAAGGGAACTGAGGTATAATTGTCCTACATACAATGCTCCTTGTATTTTTGTGTCTCCTTCAATAAATGTCTCTGTTCTTCATAATACATGGCTGGATATTTTTTGTACAGACCTCATACATATGTAAATGAATAAGGCTATGCTCCAATAAAACCTTATTAAAAAAGAAAAGTAACAGGCAGAATCTGACTGCAAAGCCCTGTTCTCCATCATACCCACAAAGGCCTTTGATAAGTCTTGGTATTTCAGTTTAAAAAACAGTAATTTGCTTAAATTGTATTAGTGTTACTGCTGCCATAGGCTAGTGCCCATAGTGTTGACAGACATTTCGATATAAACTAAGGAAATCAGCTCTGAAAGAAGCAACAGAATGAATAAAGAACCCACATTCATGCCCTGAGATCTCCAGGCCCTTCTTCCTTTACTATCAAGTATCAAGACCCATTGTTCTCATGAATACCCTCCTCACCCACAATTCCTGCTTCAATCAACACTAAAATGGCACCTCCCTGCCTGATGCTGCAAAACAAAGGAGAGGCCCCTACCGCACTATGAACCCAGGGGCCCAGACCCACAGCCCTGTCTCCAGCCTTAAACTAATCCCTGACCCTCAGATTCCCACAGCCTCTATTCCAGGTATGCCTCACTCTCCTCAAGCCTACGTGCTGTGAAAAGCCTCCAAATTAAGTAAAAATACTGAATTTGGTCTTACCTTCAAATTTACCTAGTTCCTATCCCATCCTCCTCTCCTCCTCCTTTACATGACTTGAACTTATTTCTCTAGGTCTGACTCAGATGTCCCCTTTCCTCAAGAAGGTCTTTCCTTTAATGCCAAAGCTGCTTTAAGTACATCTCCTCCAGGCTCCATGGAACCCCACATTTTCCTTTATGGCCAAAATGATTAGAAAAAATTTAGAATGAGTTCTTTTTTTATTTTAGAGCACTCAGACACTCAACCTCTCAACTCAGTAGCAGATGATTCCTCAGCTCACTTTTTCTTTCAGAAGCCTGAAAGCATGCTAGGATACCACAGCAAAGAGAAGGCCCAAAATAAACCATCAGCTCAGGGGAAATTTGCAGTTGACATTGACCTAGTTTTACACATTTCCTCAACTATGATACTGACTTGTAAGCACTGCTTCCTTGAAACTGGTGTGGGGAATAAGGTCACCTGGCAACCTATTTATTGAACTCAAAATGTTTTTAAAGCCAAAATAATATTAAAAGCTTCAGATCTTTGGTGGGGAAACACGTATACATATGCAAACATACATACACAAATATACACACAGTCACATAAACTAAAAGGCCAAAGGGAAACCATAAAAAGGTTACCTGGTAAGCTTATGAGTATTTTTCTTTCATACTTTTCCCTATTTTCCATTTTCTACCTGAGTACATACTACCTTATTAATAACTAGAAAATTCTCAATACAGAAATTACTTCAACTAGTGCAGAAGCAGGAGAATGAATGGTGTTTTCTCTTTTTTAACTCTTATTCTTAATATTTCAAATATATACATGTTTAAATTGTCACATAATCCATTATTGAACTTTAATTACCAATAGTTTGCCAGTCTTCCTTTAACTATACCAATTCCATTTCTTTTTCTGAAGTATTTTATAAATAAATCCTAGACTCCAGGTTATTTCACCAGTATATTTTTCAGGTGTGCATCTTCAATTGATGAGAATAATAATTTATATAGCCACCATGTCATCATTACATATAATAGTGACAACAATAATTCCATGGTATCACCTAATACCCAGTCCATATTCAAAAATAAAAATGGCCCCTTCAATAACAGTCTTCAACAACTGGAAATCCATACAGATCATTTGAAATGTGACACTACCTCATATCCATAATGTATAAAAAAACCATAAATCAATAAGAAAACCATGGCACAAAAGAAAAATGTGTAAGAGGCTTGAACAGGTAGAAGATACTACTACATACATCCAACAGAGCTAAAATTAAGATTGATAATAATACCATCAGGGAGAATGCGGAGCAACAGGAATCCACAAACATTGCTACAGAAAGGTGTGAAATAGGAAATAATTTTATTTAAAGCTAAACACGTGAACACTTTATAGCCGCTCTGAGGCATATGCACTACAGAAACCCTTCCATACCCTAGGAAATATGCAAAACATTCACAGAAGTTTTGAGTATAAAGCCAAAACTAGAAGCAACCAAAACGATCATTAATAGCAGAACAAATAAATAAACTGTTATGCATTAATACAATAGAATACACAGCAATGAAAATAAATGACTACAGGTACACAATGATACAGAAAAAGTTTAGAACTATAAGGTATGACAAAAGGCACAGATAAGAATATGTACTGAATGATTCTTCTAGTTATATAAAGTTTTGAAAGAAAATACTATTAGCTACATTTTTTTAAGAAAAGACTTTATTTACTATTATTTTTAGAGAGAGGGGTAGGGAGAGAGTCAGAGAGAAGGAGAGAGATACCAATGTATGGTTGCCTTTCACCTGCCTTCAGCTACAGATCTGGCTGGAGACCTGGCTGTCAACCTGGTTATGTGCCCTGGCTGTGGAATCGAACCAGCAACCTTTTGGTTCACAGGCCCATGCCCTATCCACTGTGCCACCAGCCAGGGCTCAATTAGCTACATGTTAAAGAAAGTCCTGTACCACCCTGGCTGGTGTGGCTCAATGGATTAAGCTGGTCAGCCTGCAAACCTAATGGTTCCTAGTTTGATTCCCAGTCAGGTAACATGCCAGAGTTACAGGCCAGGTCCCCAGATAGGGGCATACAAGAGGCAACATGTCAGTGTTTCTCCCACTCCTCCCTCCCTTCGCCTTTCTCTGAAAATTAAAAAATTAAAATTGAAAAACACGGATAAACACAATACAGAAAAAGGTTATAACTATAGTAAGTTGTGACAGAAGGCAAAAAGATAAAAATATATACTGAATAATTCTTCTGGTTATTATATAAAATTTTGAAAGAAAATACAATTAGCTGCATTTTTAAAGATGAAAAGGGAGTGATTAGTCTGAGTAGTAACTATCCTTAGAGAAAAATGGGCAAGTACAATAGCTAGCACCTACAGGTAATGTTTTCCTTGATGTCAGTGATTATACATGGCATTCACCTTACAATAATTCATTAAGATCTAAGTTTATATTTTATGCACTTTCCAACTTGTTTTCTTTTTCAAAATATAAATGGTATAAAAATACATAATAACTCTAGCTTGTGTGGCTCAGTGGATTGAGTGCCAGCCTGCAAACCAAAGGGTCACTTATTCAATTCCCAGTCAGGACACATGCATGGATTACCAGCCAGGTCCCCAGTTAGGGGCATGAAAGAGGCAACCATACACTGTATCTCTCCCTCACTTTCTCCCTCACTTCCCCTCTCTCTAAAAATAAATAAAATCTTTAAGTTAAAAAATAATACATAATAACTGACTCAGGCAAGGAGTATCAATAAATGCAAATTTACTGGGTGAAAGGATGTTGGAGGAAAAGATTTTCATCTACTCTCTAAGTAACACCTTATAGATCACTTATTGGTTATAAGATGATATCCTTGACTGGACCCTTCAAATGGGAAAAAAATGTTTATAAATAACATTATTGAAACAATTAAGAATCTATGAATATGGTCTGTATATTAGATGATATATAAATGTTAAGTTGTCTTGTAATTAATAGGCACACACAGAAATAATTAAGAATCAACTGTCATGATGTCTGCAACTTACTTTCAAATGCTACAGCACAGAGACAGACAAAGACAGAGTGACAAAAACATAAATCTGACAGATACTAACAACTGGTGAATCTAAGTAAAGAGTATTCTGGTGTTCACCGCACTACTTCAGCCTTTTGCTAGGCAATACATTTTTCAAAATAATGCAATGGGAGAGGGATAAAACATTCAAAAAAAGGAAAAAAATTTAAAAACAAGCGTTACATCAGATGGAGGCAAAAAGGATTGGATTATACCTAGTGGATTATGCTCTCCTGAAACTGGGAAGACTATAATAATATGTACTTTTCTTTAAATTCTCACAACTTGTGGAAGAAAAGAAGATAAGCTTGTTCAAATATATCTTTTTTTATACTATTAAGGGAAAACTACAGGAAGAATACATTTTAAGATATTGCTTTTGAAAAAATATATATTGTTTTTGCCTTTCATGGTATTCTGGATATTGTTTTCCAAATGTTTCCATCATGAGTTTGGCTTTTTAAAAATTTTTAATGTAATTTAAAGAATAGTCAGTAGCTAGATACTATATACAGGGTACACACGATAAAGTATCAATAATTTTGCATCTCCTCATTTCATGTGCTTATTAATTTTGAAAAACTGTTTCTAAGGTTATGATTTAACATCATTGTTTCAGATATAAAGTATTAAATTCTGAGAGCAACCATCATGTTGAAAGAATACAATGATGGAGCAACCATAATTTCTGGACTGCATTCAGGGCCCAATTGCTAAGGAAACTGCGGACTTCAATAACACCCCTTTACATACAGTTGACCGCATGAAATATGATGCTGATCCTGATGTCACCACAACAACAAGGAAAACACTTAAGGTGTGCCAGGATCGCACAGGTCCAGATATTGTACACAGAATCCAGGAGATCATCAATGAAGATCCAGGATGTTTTAAGAAAAGTAGTTTGTACTGTGGATGAAGCAAGTCACAAATGGACCTCATTTTATCTTCCAACAAGATGGTGCCCCAGCACATAACACCAAAAAGGTACAAAAATTTATCATTGTCGGTATTCCTGAATTCCGGTCAAAGGAAATCTGGCTGCCGACTTCACCAGATGCAAACCTTTAGACTATTATGTATGGAGCATTTGTGAGAGAGAAGTTAATAAACAAACTCATTCCAATAAAGAGGCCATTAAATCTAAGACTGAAAACATGATGATATCCATGGATAAAGAAAAGTTAATTAAAAGCATGCTCAAGATTCCAAAGTCAAATCGAGTCTATTATTGCAGCAGATAGAGGCTTTTTTGAAAATTTTTTAAAATAACGACTATGCTTCCATATTTACATATAAGAATAAATTTATTTCAAAACGTAACACTTTTGTGGTATGTTGTTTAGTTTACTAAAATTTTGCAAACTTATTGCACGCACCATATATATATATACACACACACATAACTGTTAAATAGCCATGTATTTCTTCAATTAGCTGGTTTCAATTTGAAACTACCAGCTGCAGAAACCCTATTGATGTATCTTTACTTCCTCTTGTTCTGTGAGCAATTATGAGTCACATAAAGCACAACAAATGGCTTCTCAACTACCTAAAACAGTCATAGAAGTAGTAACAAAATAATCCTCTACAAAGCCTATTATAAATATAAATATACCTCATCATATATGCTCCCATTAATGTCTGCGCCATAGATAGGTGCTACAAAAGTTAAGTTCTTCCAGTACTTGCGCTCCAAATCTTCATAATCCAAGTATCTTGGAGTACAATACCTGGAAAAGGTAGATGAAAATATTAAATGCAAAATAGTAAAACAATTTTAAGATTTTTCTCCAGCCATTTTATTTAAATCACTTTCTAAACAAAATTCAATCAAAATAAAAATACTGTAGCAATTAGTGATTCAAATTTAACAAGCAAATATACATACATATGCATTTCATAAATGCCTATATACTCTTAAGATTCCTAAATATCACTATAAAAACTTCCTATTTTCAATTAGCAAGGAAAATACTTTCTTGAAAGTATCAATAACAGAAACTGAAAATTAATTAAAAATTCATATGTTAGCTTTCAAAATATATTTTTAATCTTTATTTATACTATACAGTCATTCCTCAGTATCCCTGGGGGACTGGCTCCAGAACCCCCACCATAGATGCCAAAATCCACAACCACTAAAGTCTCTTATATAAATGGCATAGTATTTGCATAAAACCTACCCACATCCTCCCATATACTTTAAATCATCTCTAGAGTACTTATAATACCTAATACAATGTAAATACTATATAAATAGTAATTATACTATATTGTATAGAGAATAATGACAAGAAAAATGTCTGTACAATTCAGTGCAGCCACAACCATTCAGTGGAGCCACAACAATCATGTGCCTAACTACACAGGACATGTCAGCAACAACATAACATTTATTTTAATATTTTCAATCCATAGTTGGCAATTAATACAATAATGGTGATCACTAGTCATCAGAGAGATGCACATTAAAACCACAATAAGATACCACCTCACATCTATCAGAATGGCAATCATCAACAAATCAACAAACAACAAGTGATGGCGAGGATGTGGGCCAAAGGGAACCCTCCTACACTGTTGATAGGAATGCAGGCTGGTGCAGCCACTGTGGAAAACAGTATGGGGTTTCCTTAAAAAACTAAAAATGGAACTGCCTTTTGATCCAGTGATTCCACTACATGGACTATACCCAAAGAATCCTGAAACACCAATTCATATGAACCTATGTACCCCTATGTTCATAGCAGCACTATTTACAACAGCCAAGTGCTGGAAACAGCCTAAGTGCCCATCAGTGGATGATTGGATCAAAAAACTTTGGTACATTTACACAATGGAATACTATATAGCAGAAAGAAAGAAGGAACGCCTACCCTTTGCAACAACATGGATGGAACTGGAGAGTATTATGCTTAGTGAAATAAGCCAGTCAGTGAAGGACAAATACCATATGATCTCACCCATTACAGGACAATAATGAACAAAACTAACAACAAGCAAAACAGAACCAAATATATGACTACAGTGAATAGGTCTTCAGTGGTCAGGGGGAAGGGGGTTGGGGGGAGGGGGGAGGCAGAGGCAAGGAAGTGGAGCAGTTTAAACAAGAACCTAGTATAAAGGAACCATGGACATGGACAACAGGTGGGATTGACTTTGGGGGGAATGGGTGGTTGGGGAGGAGGACAGAGGGGAGCAAAAAGGGGATGGATGTACTACAACAACAATAAAATTTTTTAAAAAACACAGTAACGGTGGCCTTTCAAATCATTCAAGGGCATTCTTTATAAATTACTCGTCTTCTGATATGTATACTTTATCATTTAACACTTAAACATTGTCATACAAAGATAATTTGCCTTACAAAGATGAATCATGAATATAATCAAAAATTAATGACAACTAAAAGACAGAAAAACCCATTTAAAGATATTATTGAGATGATTTTAAAAAAGAACAATTTTCTTAGCAGTAAACTACCTGAAGAACAAAAACAGTCAAATTAGGACTGAAAGAGATTGTGCAGGAGACTGTTTCATTACAAGCTGCTCTGTGTACTTGGTTTCTGACCATGTCCAAGTGTATCTTTGAAAGAAATAAAAATAGCAAACCAAATCCACTCACTTGCCACTGTTGGCCAGCTGCCTGAACTCCTTCACTGTCATGGCCTTTTTCTGGATGTTGTATTGAGTGAACAGTCCTGACTGCCCTGTGACCATCTGCTGAATCGGTGCTGGGATGAGCAAATTATCGATGTCATCATAGCACTGCCTTGGCTTCCACTCCTTTGGAGGAATCACCTAAAAATAAAATAAAATATTATCTTGAAAATATTCCAAGTAGTTATTTAGCTTGCATATTCCAACAGACTACAAGTAAAGAATTTGTCAGTATTTCTATGACAAATGTGTAAAAGAATCATGAAGATTCAGATTAAGAAAAATACTCACATTCTCTCAAATATTCACCTGACAATGATTTTTTTTTTTCACAAAGCAAAAATTATCCAGGACTCACTATATCAAATAACAGTATCTGAATTAACTTAATTTGTTAATTAAGTAAATACTGTTAACCTCCCAATTTTTTAACTTTTTATTTTTTAAAACTTTATGCATTATTTTCAGAGAAAGGGAAAGAGAGAGAGAGAAGGAGAGAAACTTCAATGTATGGTTGCCCTTCACCTGCCTCCAGCTACAGACCTGGCTAGAGACCTGGCTTGCAACCTAGTTACGTGCCCTAGTTAGGAATCGAACCAGTGACCTTTGGGTTCACAGGCTGGCACCTATCCACTGAGCCACCAGCAAGGGCCTAACCTCCCAATTTTAAATGTAAAATTGAGAGGCAAAACTAAAATAACCTCTAAAGTTCTGGTACTATTTATACTAATGACAACAATAAGTAAATATTTGTTCGGTATATACATATGTTTATATTTTTTTAACTTGTCTGAAGGTGATTGACAATGATGGCTAAGTTAGTCATGCTGCCAATTTACCTCCAAAGGTTTGTTTAGCACATCCGAAATATGTTTTCTCTTAACATAAAAATAAAAGACAATGAAATGTGCAGTCAATATATTTTTAAGTACCTCTCATGCAATGTAACAAATAGCAGAGTGGTATATTCATAAATGTTTAACAACCAGTTTTCTGGGAAAGTAGGGGAAACCCTGTCTTACAGCTTTTGCCTATTTCCACAGTAACCACCCCCACCAAGGCCAATTTGAGCTTACCAATATGACGTCATTGAACGTAGAATAGGAAAAGGATATGAACTGTTAATTCCAGTGTGCCTGTACAAGGTAGCTCAGCCCAGCCCTGTTTTCCCATAGGTATAGTATTGCCCAACCCCAATAGTCGAAAAGATAACATGCATACTGAGACTTTCCAGGAATGAGCCTTCCTAGCATTATGAGATCACACTATCCAACCAAAAAGCTGGTCATCAATGCATGCTTCTGACTGATTTATGAACAAAATGGGGAACTGTGGACCAAAAACAAGGTTATGTGATTAGTAACCACACAGGGTGATCTGATCATCAATTCCTAACTGCCCAGGAATAGTCGCACCCGAGGCATAATAATGTCTTTAGTACAAGGTTTTTCTTTGCCTTAAGCAAGCCCTATACATTGTTTCCGTGCATCTGGGTTAACAAACATTTGAAATATGCCATAACCACTCTCAAGAGAGTACATACTCTTATTAACTATCCTGTAACTGTAACCCAGGCCACTCCTTGCTTTCCTCTCACCTCCATGTAATCTTCCTTAGTTCCCTCTTTAATTTCAAATGCATCGAAGAAGCTGCAAAACTGTTATTCTCTGGAGCATTTGAACTCTTGCTCCCTGGCACAGGCTGTCAGTTTGGCTCAAATCTACTCTTACAAAAAAGTTTCCGGAAAAAAAAAGTGAATAAAAGATGTTAAGTCTAACAATAACTTAATTTTCATCAGTAATACAGGGACATTACACATTTTATTTCCTCCAAGGTACTGTATATTAAAGAGTGACAACAGGCAACCATACTATATGTTACTGAGAACACACAGTCAATATTTTTTAAAATATGGATAATCATACCAAGTGAATATGGATAAACATACTACACTGTCATGAAAACATATTTAAAAAAGGTTATATTTAAGAGTGTTATAAATACTTTTTCTTCATCAGAAGTAAGTCTGAGTAATTCGAATAAAATAAAACATAGCTTTAGGGTTGAGAATGGCTACAGGGTTAGGTCTAATGTTCATGTTAGAGGTTAGGTTATGGTTAGGGATTAGGGTTAGGTTTAAGGTTAGAGTTAGGTTAGGGTAAGAATTAGGATTGAGGTTAGAGGTTAGGTTGCTTTGGTTTGTGTTAGGAATAGAATTAGGGTTAGTGTTAGGGTAAGAGTTAGAGTTACGGTAAGAGTGAAGGTTAGGGTTAGAAATAGACAGTTAAATTTAGGATTAAGGTAAGGATTATAATTAGCGTTAAATTTAAAGTTAGGGTTAGGGTTATGGATTAAGTAAAAGTTAGGGTTAGTGTTAGGGTGAGTTCTAGGATTGAGGTTAGGGTTAGGTATGGTATTAGTTTTAAAGTTCAGTTTAAGGTTCACATTAGGAATAGAATTAGTACTAAAGTAACAGATTTAGATTTAGAATTAAGGTTACAATTAGACTGTTTAAGGGTAGGGTTAGTTTTAGTGTTGGGATTAGGGTTAGGATTATAATTATGATTATAAATTAGGATAAGAGTTGGGGTTAGGGTTAGTGTAGGGTTAGGATTAAGGTTAATATTAGTGTTAGGATTAAGGTTAATATGAGTGCTAGGATTAAAGTTAAGATTGAGGTTAGGTATTTGGTTAAGATTAGAGTCAGTGCTGGAAGTTAGGTAAGGTTTTGGGATGGGATAAGATTAAAGTTAAAGTTACAGTTAGACACAGGATTAGGTTTAATGTTAAGGTGAGAAGTTAGGTTATGGTTTGTGTTGGGGTAGATATAGGATTCAGTTAGTGTTAATGTTAGTATTAAGAGTTAAGTTTAGGGTTTGAAAGCTATGATTAGGTTTATGGCTAGGGTTAGAGTTAAAGAAAAAACAAAACATGGATTTATTCAGGATCCTGTTTAAAAATAAATGTATCTAGCCCTGGCTAGTGTGGTTTAGTGGATTGAGCATCAGCCTGCAAACCCAAGTGTCACTGGTTCAATTCCCAGTCAGGGCACACAACCAGGTCACAAGCCAGGTCACAAGCCAGGTCTCCAGCCAGGTCCCCAGCTTGAGGCAGGTGAAAGGCAACCATAGATTGATGTTTCTGTCCCTCTCTGCCTCCCTCTGTAACCTTTCCTCTAAAAATAATGGAAAAAAAAAATTTTTAAGTTAAAAATAAATGTATCTAAAATCAAAATTAACATTACATTTAGACTTAAATATTTTCCTGTTTGTGAAAAATAAGGCAGTTGCTTACCCAAAAAGAAAGTTTCGTGACAATTTTTTTCCGAAAGTTGGAAGAGCAAAAAATACTAAATTTACAAAAATCTAAATAGTACCTTTGTAAATATCAAGTGCATATGTTAATTTACTTATGATTAAAGTCTTCAGACAGAACTTTAAAAATTCTTAAGTATAAGCCTATAACAAAAATCTTATTTGGGACTGTAATTTTATTTTTTCAATTTTATTTTGTATTGGTTTCAGGTGAACAGCTTAATGATTAGACAACCATATACTTTACACAGTTGTCACCCTGTACCCCAACTGGCACCATGCATGGTTATCACAATACTATTGACCATATTTCCTATGCTTTATTTACTTACTTCTCCATGACTATTTTATAAATATGAATTTGTGCTTCTAAGAACTGTAAAATGTTAACACAACAATGGGATGAAGTGACAGAGAGAGGTTAAGGAGATGGACTACTAAAATGTTAACACATTAGCTATTCTTAAATAGGAAATGGAAGCCAACATACTGAGGATTTTTAAAGATTCCAAAATTAAACCTTTATATTTACTTAATTGTATCCTCACCCAAGAACATTTTTTTCATTCCTTTTTAAAGAAAGAGAAAAACATCAATGTGAAAGAAGCATCAAGTGGTTGCCTCACATATACACCAAAACAGGGATTTTATGCATCGTGACTGGGGACTGAACCCCATAACCCAGGTATGTGCCCTGGGCAAGAATCAAACTCACAACCCTTCAGTTACAACATGATGTTCCAATCAACTTTGAGCCACACCAGCCAAAACTAAACCTCATCTTAACTTTCCTGAACAATAGTGTTTTAGCATAAGCAAAGAACTGATGGTGGAAAGTTCTTTTATAGAAAAAGTCCAGCTATTAAATGAAGAAAAAAATAACAAATTACATGATCACCTAAAGCTTACCTTCCTGATTATATCAAATAAAAATATGTATTTTATATCACCATTTATATCACCAATCCCAACCTAAGCTCAATAGTAGGTAGAATATTTTTAACTAAAATCTGTATTTGCATTACTTATCTTAAAATAAATTGCTATTACTACCCTCTACCTAGTAAGGAAAAAGCTAGAGGAAAAGCAGTGCTTCTTACAATTTTTCTTCACCTTGAGGGCTTAGATAGCTATGTGTACTTTCTAGACTATTTCTGAAACTACATAATGTACATAATCTATGGCTCTGGAGAGCCTATGTCCAGATTACTGTTGTGGAAGAATTTCACCCATTTTAAATGTAATAATGGTTCAGCAGAATCTTCCTCCACAAAAACAATATGAGCCTTTACATTTAAGGAGGTTGTCACTCTTTTCACTTTCCCAACTTGACCACCAACTTTATAGGTAGAAAGTTAGGGTATAAAACCTCTTATTCTGGAAATAAAAGTTAAATCTGAAATATAAATTTTAAAAACATTTATAAAAGAAAAACCAAGGCAGACTAATCTGAGGCCAAAGTGACTTCTGAAGGAAATGAGGAACTACTCAACTATTCTCTTCAAATCATAAATTATAAATCAAAACCAATTCATTAATTGATGCATTAACAAAGACTCTCATGGGTGGCTCTAGCAACATTAAGAGCTTTGATTTTTACAATCTGATTGACAGGAGATAGTTTTATACATACAGGAGAAGCAATACTCATCCAGACAGGTAGAAGGAGCAGAGAAGGGGCAGAAAGGACACAGTGTGGCTGCAGTGATGGTGGCAGCACCAAGGCTACTGCAAGGCAGTGGCTGTGGCTGGTCAGCAGAAAGCATAGTCACACATTCTAAGTGTCAGGAGGGATACCTGGGAAGCAATCCCAACCCCTGACTAGGCAATGTAGCTCACAGCTCCAGCACAAAGGAAAATAAAGTGTCCTTGTTTCTAACTATTAAAAATAGTGGGGGTTGGGCCAGAGGAAGAAACTGCCAGTGTCTCAGCAAAGTCCATTTGTTTAGAGGCCCTCACAATCCTAGAACATCTGCAAACCCAACCACTCTGAGAACCACAACTAGAGCAACGCAGTTCCATACAGGAAGCAGGAGAAGTGCCTGGAAAAGGGATGAGTCCTCAGCAAGTGGCACTGTTCCTTCCCAGACCCCTCCCCCACATACAACACCACAACATGGTAAAACAGGTGGCCCCACACTGATGAATACCTAAGGCTCTGGCCCTTACAATGTAACGGGTACAATAGCTCTACCTGAGGCACAGACAAACACAGGAAGCTGTCAAATTGAGGAAACAGAGCAGTATGCCCAAAAGAGGTAATAGATCAAGGCACAGGTGGGAGAACTAAGTGACAGGAGATGGCCAACCTAACAGATGGAGAATTCAAAACACTGGTGATAACAATGCTCACAGACTTGACAGACAAAATTAAATATGACAAATGAATAAGGCAAGAATGAGTCCTGGCTGGTATGGCTTAGTGGATTGGCACCAGCCTGCAAACCCAGGGGTCGCTGGTTTGATTCACAGCCAAGGCGCATGACCAGGTTGCAAGCCAGGTCTCCAGCCAGGTCCTTAACTGGAGTCAGGTGAAAGGCAACCACACATTAATGCTTCGCTCCCTTTCTTCCTTCTTCCCTGGCCTTCTCTCTGAAAATAATGAATAAAATAAGAAAGAAAGAAAGAAAGAAAGAAAGAAAGAAAGAAAGAAAGAAAGAAAGAAAGAAAGAAAGAAAGAAAGAAAGAAAGAAAAGAAAGAAAAGAAAGAAAAGAAAGAAAAGAAAGAAAAGAAAGAAAAGAAAGAAAAGAAAGAAAAGAAAGAAAAGAAAGAAAGAAAGAAAGAAAGAAAGAAAGAAAGAAAGAACTTTCTTATGGAACATAAGGAAGAAATAAACAGTCAACCAGTACAGAATGAAGAAACAAGAATTGGAAGAAAAACAAAAACAAAAACAAAAAACATAGAGAGGCTTAGGAACCTCTGGGACAACTTTAAATGGACCAACATCCGAATTATAAGGGTGCCAGAAGGAGAAGAGGAAAAGCAAGAAATCAAAAACTTGTGTGAAAAAAAAACAATGAAGGAAAGCTTCCCTAATTTGGTGAAAGAAATAGACATATGAGTCTAGGAAGTACAGAGAGTCCCAAACAAGCTAGACTCAAAGAAGACCACACCCAGACACATTATAATTAAAATGCCAAAGGGTAAAGATAAAGAATCTTAAAAGAGAAAAGAAGAGAGTTACCTACAAAGGGGTCCCTATAAGACAATCAGATGATTTCTCAAAAGAAACTTGGAAGGCAAGAAGAACTGGCAGACAATATTCAAAGTGATTCAGCAAAGACTTATTACCAAGATGACTCTATCCAGCAAAGCTATCATTTAGAATGAAAGGGCATATAAAGTGCTGTCCAGACAAGGTAAAGCTAAAAGAGTTCATCATCACCAAGCCCTTCTTATATGAAATGTTAAAGGGATTTATATAAGAAAAAGAAGGTCAAAACTATGAATATTAAAATGACACCAAATTCACAACTATCAACAGACTCTAAAAAATAAAAACAGCCCTGGCTGATGTGGCTCAGTGGACTGAGCACCGGCCTGTGAACCAAAGGGTCACCAGCTTGATTCCCAGTTAGAGCACATGCCTGGACTGCAAGGCAGGTGCTCAGGTGAGGGCACATAAGAGGCAACCACACATTAATGTTTCTCTCCTTTTTTTTTTTTTTTTTAAGATTTTATTTATTATCTTCAGAGGAATGGGAAGGGAGAGAGGCAGAGAGGGAGAAAAACATCAATGTGTGGTTGCCTTTTACCTGCCTCCAGCTACAGGACCTGGCTGGAGACTTAGCTTGCAACCTGGTTATGTGCCCTGGCTGGGAATCGAACCAGCAACCTTTGGGTTCGCATGCCAGGGCCTATCCACAGAGCCACCAGACAGGGCTTCTCCTTCTCTTTCTCCTTCCCTTCCCCTTTCTCTCAAAATAAATAAAGAAAAAAAATTTTAAATGAAAATAGAAACTAAAACTAACTAAACAAATAACCAGAATAGGAATGGAATCATAGGTATGGGGATCATTTGGATGGTAATCAGCTGGAAGGGAGGAAGAAGTGAAATGGGGAAATAGTGCAGGGATTAACAAGTGTAAATGATAGGTACAATATAGGCAAAGGGATATTAAGAATAATATAAGACGCCGGCCTGCAAACCCAAAGGTCGCAGGTTCGATTCCCCAGCCAGGGCACATAACCAGGTTGCAAACAAGGTCTCCAGTCAGGTCTGTGGCTGGAGGCAGGTGAAACGCAACCATACATTGCTGTCTCTCTCTCTCTCTGCCTCTCTCCTTTCCCCTCTTTCTAAAAATAATGAAATAAAATCTTTAAAAATTAAAAAAATAAGAATAATATAGGAAAGGGTTAAGCCAAAGAACATCCAAGCACAACACATGGACATGAACTAAGGGGGATAGAACTGCTGTAGGGAAGGGGGCTACTGGGCAGAGGGGAGCAAAGGAAAAAAACTGGGATAACTGCAACAGCATAATCAATAAAATACAGGTTTTTTAAAAAGAAAAATATGGAATGAAAAAAAAGGAGGACAGAGAGCAGGAATAATAGGAGAAGGAGGAGAGGGGAATAGTAGTTAAGCTTCAGGTTAGTAACTGTCCTCAATAGGAAACTGATAAAAGCTATGAATACTCTCACTCCTCTAAAATGTCTATATTGATCTCTTTGGTTTCTAGGAACTATTTTTGGTTTTTTAACAAAAGTCCCTAGAACCTAACCTAGTATTAAGAGTTTTAAAAACAGAGCCCAGGCTGGTGGCACAGTGGATAAGGCGCCGGCCTGCAAACCCAAAGGTTATTGATTTGATTCCCAGCCAGGGCATATAATCAGGTTGCAAGCTTGGTTTGTAGCTGGAGGCAGGTGAAAGGCAACCATACATTGATGTTTCTCTCCCTGTCTCTCTTCTTCCCCTCTCTCTAAAAAAAGTAATAATAATAAATAAAAAACATTTTTTTAAAGTTTTAAAAACATAAGATAGTTATTATTTAAAGAAATCAAATGCGCCATCCATATGGATTAACAAGAACAAAGATTTTACAAACATCTTCTTTCGGAAGAAACAATTTCCCACATAATGAAGATTAAGAGCATAATTGAAAGGCCAAATGATCTCAAGAGAATTACCTTTGCAAGACCAGCACGGTGGGCTCCTTTAGACTCCATATATGCCAGGTATTTGTTGAAATCCCGGAACTCCTCCATGGAAGGTCTGAAGGTCATGATCTTACAGCCAGGATTCAGGCGATTCTCTGCCTCAGCCACCTCCATGGTGGCTGGGGTAGTCTCTGCAGAACAGAGGACATAGTCGTCATCAATGAATTATTATATGGTTAAGGTTGGTGATCATTTCTCCCAAGTGGCATGTAAGCTCCCCCAGCAGCATGTCTTTTATTTACTTACCATTCCCTTCTCCTAGCTTGGGGGCACGGGGGCACACTGTCTCTAGTCATTCTTCCTCTCAAGCTTTTATACCTGGCATTGAATCACTAACCTAATTCTATCACTAGACTCCTCAAAATCCTTCCAGTAAGAATGAATTTCTCACTAAATTCCTTTGTATTGTTCCTATGTACCAGTTCTGAAAGAAACTCTCATACACACACCTGTACCAAGGCCCAGCCTAGGTTAAGTAGAAGATGAACAATGTTTAACCTCCCCAGCAGCTTACTCAGGTGTGCTTCCACTTGTCATCATGCTTTCCTATAATAGCCAGAAACCAGACTAACGTACTGGAGACACAGAAAGTGGTAAAGTTTATCTTCACCATAAAAGCTCACTGACTAGAAGCCTAATAAACTGCAATGCAAAACTACGCACAGAAAAGAATAACTAATACCTGGGTTACTCAGAAAGGGGTAGAATTAAGACTTATAAAATATAAGGCACAGGAGTTTGCCAGATGACAGGGGGAAAAAAAAACCAGTTCTGGCAGAAGAAATACTTAGAACTATTGCAGGTATGGAGAGGGGAGATTAGTTTATCTGGAGCTTAGAAAGAAAAGATTTCAGAAGATCAAAGTAGGCAGTAAGTTACACTACAAAACATCTCATCTTTCTATCAATAAATAGGTGACTCCTCAACAAACATTTATTGAACACTAGGCAAAGGGAACTCAAAAGTGAGTTAGAAGCACTGGTGTGTCTTCCCCAGAAAGGAGTCCCACCCATCCTACTTCAGATGCAGTGATATGCCTGGCATCCAACAGCTCAAACAAATCCTCTCACAACAAAGCTTTCCTTTCACTGGTTTAGGTTTTTTAAATAAATTTAATTTGCCTGGGAAAAAAAAAGAAACAACATTGAGAAGTGAGGGATGGAGTAGGTAAAGGGAAAACATGCAACAGGGTAATAGTAAGTTAAAACAAATCAGGGCTACAAATAAAGATGTGATCACCATTCATTTAAGATTTAAATAAGCATCTGTCTCAGCCCTGGCTGGTGGCACACAGTGGATAAGGCGCCAGCCTGCAAACCCAAAGGTTGCTGGTTCGATTCCCCAACCAGGGCACATAATCAGGCAAGGCAGGTGAAAGGCAACCATACATTGTTGTCTCTTTCCCTCTCTCCCTTCCCCTCTCTCTAAAAAATAATAAATAAAATCTTTTAAAAATAATAATAGAATATAAATATTTGAGCAGTGAGAAAGGAGAAGATACCCCCACCCCACCCCCGCCAAGATTACCTTTGTAGAAGCATTTGGTACAAAAAAGGCAGCCTTACTTTTCCTGTGGCCAAAAAATAAGAGTGGTCGGCATATTTTTCTAAGCAGAGAAAGAAGCCACTAGAGAAGGAATTAGAAATCTAGCCAGTCACTCAACAAGTAGTTACTAAATGCCAAACTACCAGTAGGCATTCAGGAAGGAATGAAATGAAATCCTAACAGCAGTAGTAGGGTAAAGCAGACAAAAAACAAGTGCTTGAAAGAAGAAACCAGGCTAAGGGAATAGAGCACAGAGAGGAGAGGGAACTCTTTTATACAGGGCAGGCACTCAGAGGCCAAAAGGAGGAACTAAAGCATGCAGGTATCTGGATGAAAAGCAGTATAGGCTGAAGCAAGAGCAAGAAGCCTAGTAAAAAAGTTAGCATAGCTGGAACTAGGTGTAGCAAAGGAGAAAATGGTAAGAGAGGAGATGGAGGGAGATGGGGTAAGAGAAGAGATGAGGAAAAGGAGACTGGTGTTTACTCTGAGTGAGAGGGGAAGTCATTTTGATCTTCTTCCCTTTCTTGTACATTCCCATTCTTGATACTCCAATATGCCTTTCTAATCAAAAAGATAATACTGCTTTCTAAGGAAACTGTTCTGGGGGATTTTAAGCAGAAAAAATAAGCAGGCTCATCACCCTAGCTGTTTTATCAAAAAAGGGCAAGGTTGGAGGCAAAGAGGAAATTTATACCAATCTAAGCAAGCTAAAATGCTGACATGGACCAATAGTGAGCAGTGAGAAGTGGTCAGATTGAAGATATAGTCTGAACAAAATTCCCTAACAGAAGTGAAAGAAACAGGAATCAAGATTTTTGGTCTAAAAAACAGAACACTGGCCCTGACAAGAAACTGAAGCAATGAGACCTTTTAAGATAAGCAGTAAATCAGCAGCAATCAGAATTAAATCTCAGCCCTTGACATGGTTTGCTAATTGGTCTGTTAAATGCATTTTGCTTCTTCCTATTGTCACTACTTCCTTGATTGCACAAAATGTCCTACCTAGTTAGCCTATGTTTTAAACTTTTTCAATCTATAAATTTAGATTGAAACTATAAAAATTATACAATCATCATAAAATTTTAAATGTTAAAAAAATTTTTTTTTAAGATTTTATTATTTTTTTAGAGAGAAGGGAAGGGAGAGAGGGAGAGAAACATCAATGTATGGTTGGCTTTCACCTGCCTCCAGCTACAGACCTGGCTGGAGACCTGGCTTGCAACCTGGTTATGTGCCCTGGCTGGGAATCGAACCAGCGACCTTTGGGTTCGTAGGCCAGCACCTTAATGACTGTGCCACCAGCCAGGGCCTAAAATTTTTTTTTTTTCCTTTTTTTTTTTTTTTCCCTGCTGTGTGACCTGCTTCAGTGCCTACAGCCTACGGCTGGAGGCTGGGCAATGGTTCGAGGCCACTTTGCTCAGGCATGAGGCACTAGGAAAGACCCAGGGGCTAAAATATTTTTAATGTTGCCCTGGCTGATGTGGCTCAGTGGACTGAGTGCTGGCCTGTGGACCAAAAGTTCGCTGGTTCCATTCCCAATCAGAGCACATGCCTGGGTTGCAGGCCAGGTTCCCAGTTAGGGGTATGCAAAAAGCAACTGATTAATATATGTCTCAATGCTTTCCTCCCTCTCTTACTCCTTCTCTAAAAATAAATAAATATTTTTTTTAATCAATGTTAATTTCACCACTCAAACATTTGCCAAAATGACAAGCAAAAAAGGTCTGCTGTTAAGTTTCATTTCTTTGATTATTAGTAAGTAGTGATAACTTTTGAATATTTATAACAATTTTCATTGCATTCTGCCTATTTTCTTTATCCTTAAAAGGTAGTTTATAAACTTTCTATTAAGTTTTTCCTAATATTAAATTTATCATTTCATTATTAAACTTAATCATTCTGTTAGAATCAAATTTCCAACAGCCCTTCTTTCTCCTTTACCTTTATTTTCCTGAGCCAAGCAGAAAAGTAGGTTAAAAATGCTCTTGCAATAATGTTTCCTAGTCAGAGAAGGACTGTTAACATTCTGCAAGAAGCTTCTCTATGATTTTAAGCTGAAGGTGATGCAATAATCATTTCTGTCAGTGCTATACCTCTTTAGAGACTGAATCCCCAAAGTAAGTGACAACAGTATCTTTGTTATTTTCTTTCTATAGAGCAAACCTCCATGGTTTTGAGACCTAAACCAAATAATCATACTTATAGTAAGTACTCTGTGAATTTTTTCTTAATGAACTAAAGGACTTTTTCATTAAGTAAAGAAAAGCACCAATTCAGACATGCTCTCCCTTGCTTATCTGCAGATATTACCTTTTTTTTTTTTAAGATTTTATTTATTATTTTAAGAGAGGGAAAGGGAGGGAGGCAGAAAGGGGGAGAAACATCAGTGTAAGGTTGCCTTTCACCTGCCTCCAACTGGGGACCTGGCTGGAAACCTGGCTTGCAATCTGGTTATGTGCCCTGACTGAGTAATCGAACCAGTGACCTTTCCACTGAGCCACCAGCCAGGGCCAGATTTTACCTTCTCATTAAGGAAAAATATCTATAGTCCTTACTCTTTATATATCTTTACCTGGCTGATGCTTTTTCCTGCTAAATTAAAATCTATATCCTATATTGCTTTCCTTATACACGATTTCTGTGAGAAGAAGCAAACTGCTGGCTCTCATCATGGAAGTATTAGTTTCTAAGAAAGGACCTGTCTCAGAACTGGTCTGCACTGCTCTAACTGCCTTTGAAGAGAAGAGAACATCTCTGGATCTGCTGTGGAGCACAGCCCCCTGGGAAATGCAGCACTCACTGGGTAAGCAGACAATACACTAGACTGGGAAGAAAATGAACCAAGACACAACTACCAGCTGCGCTAGTGGTTAGAAGGGAAACGAAACTAAAGGGGAGAACAAGGGGGTAGGGGAGAGAGAATGGGATGAATGTAATACAACAATAAAATTAAATTTTTTTAAAAAGGGACACTATTCCAGGCTCCTCCATAATTCCTCATGAGGACTAATCCAAACCCTAGAGGTCCTACTATCCCTTCCTGCCCTCATTCACTCCTCCTTTGCTATAGTGAAATTTTTTAAAGGATCTGAGCACCAAGGCTCAGGTCAAACATGTGCTGCTATCCTGCTTCAGTTCCCTGCTCTGAGTTCACTGGATTTAGAGCCTAGGCCATGCCTGAGGCAGCTGGAAGTCTGGCCTTTCAGAACTGCAGCTCTCCCAGTTTGGTCTCACAGTGACTCAAGTATTTGCTTTGCAGATGCTTTGGCCAAGCATTGTTATGGGTTGAATAATATACCCCAAATTGATATATTAAAACCTAACCTCCCCCCCAACCTCAAAAAAAAAAAAAAAAAAAAGCCTAACTGCCAATACCTATTAAAATGATCCAATTTAAAAACAGGGTCTTTTCAGCCCTGGTTGGTGGCTCAGTGGATAAGGCGCCAGCCTGCAAACCCAAAGGTCTCTGGTTGAATTCCCAGCCAGGGCACATAACCAGGTTGCAAGCCAGGTCTCCAGCCAGGTCCTTTAGCTGAAGGCAGGTGAATGGCAACCATACAATGATGGTCTCTCTTTCTCTGCATCTTTCCCTTCCCCTCTCTCTAAAAATAATAAATAAAATCTTTTTAAAAATAAAAACAGGGTCTTTTCAAATGTAATCAATTAAAGATGAGGTCACAATAAAATTAAATAAAAAAGAAAAGATGAGGTCAACTGAATTAAGGTGTTCTTCAAAGAGGGAAAGAGGGAAAGACACAGAGGGAAGAACACCATATGATGATGGAGGCAGACTGGACATACAGTTCCAAACCAAGGAATACCAGCAATTGTAATAAGCTGAAAAAAAGGTGCCGAACTAATTCTCCCCTAGATCCTACACCCTTTACAGAAAACATTGCCCTGTGATACCTTGTCTTTGGCCTTCTAGACTCATGAACTGTAAGAGAATTAATTTCTCTCATTTTAAGCCACACAGGGTGCGTGTGATCAACTGGCAATAATTTTGCATCTCCTTATTTCACATGCTTTCTATTAATTTTGAAAAGCTATGTTGCTAAGGTTATGATTTAACATCATTGTTTCAGATATAAAGTATTAAATTCTGAGAGCAACCATCAAGTAGAAGGAATACAATCTTAGAGCAATCACAATTTCTGGACTGTGTATAGTGCAAACTGCTAAGGAAATTGCAGGCTTCAATAACATCCCTTTATATACAGTTTACAATGTGAACAAGGTGTATGATGCTGATACTGATGTCTCCACAACAAGGAAAACACTTAAGGTGTGCAAGGATAACACAAGTCCAGATATTGTACACAAAATCCAGGAGATCATCAATGAAGATCCAGGATGTTTACCTTGACATTCTAACAGAAGTAGTTGTGCCCTGGATGAAGTAAGTCACAAATGGATGTCATTTTATCTTCCAACAAGATGGTGCACCAGCACATAACACCAAAAAGGTACAAAAATTTATTGTCAATGTTTCTGAATTCTGGTCAAAGGAAATCTGGCCGCCTAGTTCACCAGATGCAAACCCTTTAGACTATTATGTATGCGGCATTTGTGTGAGAGAAGTTAATAAACAACCTTATTCCAATAAAGAAGCTGTTAAAGCTAACATTGAAACATGATGATGTCCATAGATAAAGAAAAGCTAATCAAAGTGTGTTCAAGATTCCAAAGTCAAATCGAGTCTATTATTGCAACAAATGGAGGCTTTTTTGAACAATTTCAAAAATAATGACTATGTTTCTGTATTTACATATAAGAATAAATTTATTTCAAAATATAACACTTTTGTGGTATATTACTTATTTTACTAAAATTTTGTCACTTTATGGCATGCACCCTGTACATCTATGTGGTCATTTGTTGCAGCAACACTAGCAAACTAATGCAGGCATCAAGGGCCACACTGGAGGCCCTACACCCCCAGCTTTATCAATGGTGACACTAATAAAACTCTAAGGCTTGGGTGGAAAAGGGAAGTGGCTTGGCTACCCTGAAAACTCTACATGAGTCATAAGTGCACGTATTCAGATAATGACCTACAACAGGACATCTGGCCTTGAAGGCTGCCCCTTTCTGTCATCTCAGAAACCCACAGGCCTAGGGCTGTAAGTTAAAAAGCAAAACAGAGAAGCCTTGGCTGGTGGCACAGTGGATAAGGCACTGGCCTGCAAACCCAAAGGTTGCTGGTTTGATTCTCCAGCCAGGGCACATAACCAGGTCTCCAGCCAGGTCTCCAGCCAGGTCCATAGCTGGAGGCAAGTGAAAAAGGCAACCATATATTGAGGTCTCTCTACCTTTGCCTCTCTCCCTTCCCCTCTCTCTAAAAATAAAAAAATAAAATTTTTAATAAAAAAGAAAAACTGAAAAACAACAAATCTAAGTGTATTATAAGTCAGTGGCATAAGCAAATAAAGAAAAGAATTGTCTAAGTAACTTTGAATCACAATATTTAGGCTGTAAATCCTAGCAGGATATATTCTGAGATCAAAAGTTACCTTTAGGAGCAAAAAGGGGCTATCTATCTCTTTTGTATCTTTTTGGCAAATTTTCTATAAATCTGAATTTATTTCAAAATGAAAAGTTAGCCTTGGCTGGTAGCACAGTGGATAAAGTGCCAGCCTGCGAACCCAAAGGTCGCTGGTTCAGTTCCCAGCCAGGGCACATAACCAGGTGGCAAGCCAGGTCTCCAGCCAGGTCCATGCCTGGAGGCAGGTGAAAGGCAACCATACATTGATGTGTCTCTTCTTCTCTGCCTCTCTCCCTTCCTCTCTCTCTGGAAATAAAAAAATAAAATATATTTTTTAATAAAATAAAAATAAAATAAAAAATAAAAAATCTGTAAGTCTATAATATTCCTTTTTTAGGAAAGCATCAATCATCAATCATCACTGGAATTCATTAACATATTATTCTAAATATTTATAAATGAAGGAATTAAGCCCCTAACTTGACCTTCCTAAACAAATAGCATATTAGTGTAAGCAAAGAATTGATGGATGGAAGTTATATTTATAGAAAAGGTCCAGCTATTAAATGCAGAAAAAAATAACAGAATTATATGATCACCATTTTTTTAAAATAATACAATCCCTAATAAAATAAAGAATCTAGGGAAACATCATCAATGGATGCTAAAATCATGAGACAAGTTAACAGAAAGCTGGGGGGAATCAGGCTCATTATTAGTGGAAAAAGCAGGTATAGTATGAAGCAATGGAAAATACATAGCCATCAATGACCAATCATTCTTACCTTGAAAAGTAAATTAGAATCTAAACTGAATCATTAAATCCAGCTACTCATTTTCAGAAAATACAGGGTTACAGAGACAAAGTAAACACCACCACAAGAAAGCAATATGCAAATCCTGAGACAGTCTACCTTCCACAAATCAATAGGAGAGTGGGGAGGTGGGGGAAGGGAATTCATCAAGAGTGAGAACAATGGACTATTACTGAATAAAAGATAATAGGTATGAATAAAAAATACTCAAATCGATGACTAGTCACAGATATTGGCATAGAAAAGCACTAGAATAATGCAACAAAGAAGGAAAATACAATTAAAAGGGCAGCACCTTGTTCACTTAGGCAGCACATTTACTAAAACTAGATGGATACAGAGAAGATTAGCATAGTTCCTGCACAAGATGACATGCAAATTCATGGAGTATTCCATATTTTTTAAATACAAATAAAAAATTAAAAGAGGAACAGCACAACTGGAACAAAGCAGCTTTAATATGCTTTATACATTACCCTGTTGTAATCTGAGAATGTCCTCATTTAAAAAACATAAAACATTCAACCTTTTAGATTCAACACGCAAGTCACTTTCTATCTGTCTTACCAGTCTTTTAAAATTTTTATTTATTTTTAGAGAGGGGGGAAGGGAGAGAAAGAGAGGGAGGGAAACATCTATTAGTTGCCTCTTACACACCCACAACCAGGAAACTGGCCTGCAACCCAGACAAGTGTCCTAACCAGGAATCAAACCAGGGACCTTTTGCTTTGTGGAACAATGCCCAACCAACTGAGCCACGGTTGGTCAGAGCTGCCCTATTACTTTCAACTTGCAAAGTTCAGTGTCTCAATGTTGAAGTTCCTTCATCACTAAACAGATTACAAGGCAATTGCAGTAGTCTACCCCTTATTCCCAAAAGGCATATTCCAAGACCCCTACTGGATGCCTGAATCCGCAAATAGTACCAAAATCTATATACAGAATTTTCTAATGTGACATATGATTAATTTAATTTCTAAATTAGGTAAAATAAGAGATTAAAAACAGCCAATAATAAAATAGAACAATTACAAAAACACATTGTAATACAAGTTATTTGAATGTGGCCTCTCAAAATATTTTATTGTATTGTACAGATAGTGTGGATACATTGGACAAAGGAATGATTCACATTCTGGGCAGGAGAAAGTGGGATGGCATGAAATTTCATCATGCTACCCAGACTAGTGCACAACTTAAAACTTATAAACTTTTTCTGAAATTTTCCTTTTCATATTTTCAGACTATGGTTGACCACAGGTACTTAAAACCACAAAAAGTGATTAGGGGTGACTACTATATTAACACACTAACATTTTTTTTTTAGATTTTTATTTATTTATAGAGATAAGGGAAGGGAGGGAGAAAGAGAGGAAGAGAAACACCTATGTGAGAGAAACATGGATCAGTTGGTTGCCTCTCACATGCCCCCAACCAGGTACCTGGCCTGCAAACCAGGCATATGCCCTGACTAGTAATTACAGGCCAGCAAAAGAGTAAGTGTAGTCCTATAGCACTCATTGCTTTTGCTGGAATAGACCTAGCAGAGGGTAGTTTGGCTCTTAAAGTAAGTTCTGGGGGACAGAGGGGAACAAAAAGGGGATGGATGTAATACAACAACAATTTTCTTTTTATTTAAATTAAAAAAAAAAAAGTAAGTTCTGGCACCATTCCTTATCCCTGGATCATAACTAAGATGATATATTTTCATGGAACAAATGCAGCAGCTACCTCCTGCTTCCTATATCTTGGCCAAAGTGCCATTATCCTGTGTCCTGATCCTTCAGTTTTCCATGTAGCAGAGATGGCAATTCCCTTTGCCACCCGATCAAAGTGGTTTTCTGGAAACATCCCAGAGGTTGGGTCCCCGGGGACCCAGACAAGAACCCGCTCTCTCCAACCTTCAAAAACTCCAATAACAAATCCATTTCTGTTTAAGTTAACCAGGGCAGTATTCATTACCTATAATTGAACCATGACTGATAAAATTATCAAATATAAATTGGTAACAATATTAAATGGGAAAGAAACCTGACATACAAACATAGAATGTGAGCCCTGGCTGGTGGCACAGTGGATAAGGAGCTGGCCTGCGAACCCAAAGGTTGCTGGGTCAATTCCCAGCCAGGGCACATAACCAGGTTGCAAGCCAGGTCTCCAGCCAGGTCTGTAGTGGAGGCAGGTGATAGGCAACCACACACTGATGTCTCTCTCCCTCTCTGCCTCTCTCCCTGTATCCCTTCCTTTCTCTCTAAAAGTAATAAATATTAAAAAAAGAAAAAGCAGAAATAACCTGTATTTAAAATATATGTGTATATATAGGATGTGAATCAAATAAAGGTTTTATTCATATCTGTTTGCCTTTTCCCAGCAATATTTTCTAATAATCAGCTCCTTGATGTATTTTAAATCTTAATAAAATTAAATTGAATGACTCAAAATTCATTTGGTAATATTGAGTACAATTACTGAGTCATTTAACAAACCAGCCAGCTGCCCACAGCTACATATTCTTACTTGCCTACTATAGTAGAAGCTCTCAATAAGTTGCTGACAGATTTACCACATAAGGGTTACTACTGTAGATTGTCTCTGAAAACACCACAGCTACTCACAATATATGAAACTAGTTTGCTATACCTACAGCATGCATGTGATACATTGGCAATAACTATGCATCTCCTTATTTCGCTTTCTTCTTCTTAATTTGGAAAAACTGTTTCTAAGGTTATGATTTAATATCATTGTTTCAGATATAAAGTATTAAATTCTGAGAGCACCATTATGTTGAAGGAATATGATATTAGAGCAACCATAATTGCTGGACTGGGTGCAGGGCCAACTGCTAAGGAAACTGCAGACTTTAATAATATCTCAACATACAGCTGACAACGTGAAGAAGGTATATGATGCTGATCCTGATGTCACCACACCAAGGAAAACACATAAGGTATGCAAGAATCACACAAGTCCAGATATTGTACACAGAATCCAGGAGATCATCAATGAAGATTCAGGAAAGTCAATGCTCTCCATAAAAAGAGAACTGCAGGTATTGGATGCAACAGTTCACAAGATTATTGCTGAAGATATCAGATACAGATCATATGTTCTTAGAAGAGGCCAGGTTAGGATACAGCAGACAAAGGAAAGGCACTTTGAAAAAGAAAGGACACTGGTAATGAAATTTTAAAATTCCAAAGAAAAAGCCCTCTGATTTTCTTCTCCTATGAAAAGAATTCTCAGCAGGACCAAATAGTCAACAGAGGAAACAATAGGTGGCTCTGTGAGAATCTTAATGAAGTCCCACTTGTTATGAAAATTATATTTCCTGCTACAGTGAAGATGTTAGGTGTTGTCAGCAATGAAGGAGATATCATGACCCTGCATTTTTCCCCACAAGGCTTGAAGGTGACTGCTGATGTTTACCTTGACATGTTGAGAGAAGTAGTTGTACTGTGGATGAAGCAAGTTCTAAATGGATGTCATTTTTATCTTCCAACAAGATGGTGCACCAGCACATAACACCAAAAAGGTACAAGAATTTATCATTGTCAGTGTTTCTGAATTCTGGTCAAAGGAAATCTGGCTACCTAGTTTGCCAGATGCAAACCCTTTAGACTGTCATGTATGCAGCATTTGTGAGACAGAAGTTAATAAACAACCTCATTCCAATAAACAGGCTGTTAAAGCTAAGATTGAAAACATGATGATGTCCATGGATAAAGAAAAGTTAATTAAAGCATGCTCAAGATTCCAAAGTCAAATCGAGTCTATTATTGCAGCAAATGGAGGCTTTTTTGAACAATTTCAAAAATAATGACTATGTTTCTGTATTTACATATATGAAGAATAAATTTATTTCAAAATAAAACATTTTGTGGTATGTTGTTTAGTTTGCTAAAATTTTGCCAATTTATTGCATGCGCCCTGTATTGTACCATAAGTATCAGTTCAATTGCAAGCTTACCAATCAAAAGCATTTATTTCCAGTCCGATATATGCCAGTTGTGTCATTGTGTAATTATAATTAAATACTATATTAATAGATTAAGTATGAATACATTATTGTTTCTACAAGATTTAACTTGAATCTTGTAGACAGATCCATAAAGATGAGATGGTTTTTATTAAAAGGTTTTTAAATGTAGTGTGGAAACTGCAACAGTAAAAGGTTACAGGGTAGTGGGATTTGTCAAATCTAAAAGGATTCTGTCTCATATTACTTCAAGTGTCTTATTTCTCATCTGTTTTCTTTAAAAAGAAACTGAAAGTGGTACTGTATAGTGCCTGCGGTTTATGCAAACGAGGAAATGCAAGACACCAACCTTTCTCAAAGAAAAGCCTTTGCCCTACAACTAAAAATAGGCAAATACAAGACTTAAGTAGAAATAAAAAATAATGTATGTGGCTTTCTCTGTGATTTTCATGTTAAACCAAAATAAAAACTCATTAACTTTTGTAGAGAACCATTCCGTTTATTATAATACACACATAAATATAATGTTAAGACTAAAAATTGCCAGTTTTTCCTAGAGGCTAAACATAACTATTTCTCTTATCTCTTCCATACTGTCCCTGTCCAACCTGCAGCTTTAGGAAAGTCAAATCAATAAGGGAGTTTAACTTAAGAGTTTAAAATACACAAAGCTCACCCTGGCTGGTAGCACAGTGGATAAGGTGCCAGCCTGCAAACCCGAAAGTTGCTGGTTCGATTCCCCAGCCAGGGCATATACCAAGTTGCAAGCCAGGCCCCCAGCCAGGTCCATAGCTAGAGACAGGTGAAAGGCAACCATATACTGATGTTTCTCTCCCTATCTGCCTTTCTCCCTTCCTCTCTCTCTCTCTGGAAATAATAAAATATTTTTTAAAAATTAAAAAAAAAAAAACATATACATACACAAAGCTCTGTAGGTTTATTCTTATATGTGTTGCTATTTTAAATAGTACTTTTTAAACTTTTTCTTTAGAAATAATTTCAAACAAAAATAGGAATAGAAAAAACCTATGTACACTTTACAGATTCATCTATTTCTATTTTATCATATTCGCTTTATCAATTTGTGTTCTCTGTCTCTACAATGAACAAAAAATGGAGGATATTATAATAAATCATAAATTCCTAACTGGGCAGATCATAGGAGGTACACATGCCCCAGGCCCATAACTTCTTTAGTGAAATATTTTTAAACAAGCCCTGTCCATTGTTTTGTGCATCTAGGTTAACATGTCTTTGTAAAAGAAGTAATACTTCTAGAAGGCATAACTACTCTCGAGAGAGCACATAATCTTAACTATCCTGTAATCCAATCTTCACATCGTTTTCTCTTACCTTCATATAAGCTTCCTCACCTTCCCTCCTTAATTTCAAATGCAAAAAGAAACTGCAAAACTGTTCTCATTTGAGATCTTGCTTCCCAGCAACTCTCATCAGTTTTAGATAAAACAAACTCTTGTAAAATTATCTACAGGTTTGGACATTTTTAAATTGACAACATACTCACAATAAAGAATATAGGATAGAATATTCTGTGTGTATGTTATGTATATACAAGTTTTTCTTTTTAATAAGGTTTTCTTATTTTTTGTTTTGTTTTTCTTTCAAGATTTCATTTCTTTTCAGAGAGAAGGGCAGGGAGGGAGGAAGAAAGAGGGAGGAGCATCAATGTATGATTGCTTTTCACCTGCCTCCAGCTAAAGACCTGGCTTGCAACCTGATTATGTGCCCTGACTGGGCAATCGAAGAAGTAACCTTTGGGTTCCCAGGCCAATGCCAATCTACTGAGCCACACCAGCCAGGAAGTTTTTTTTCTGAACCATTTGAGAGTAAATAGCGTACATCATGGCCCCTTCCTCCCTAAAGGTTCCTGTGCTTTCCTAAGAAAGAGATTTTTCTCTTATATAGAAACAGTAGAGTTTTCAACTTTAGTAAACTTAATATAGATCCAATGCTTGTACCTAATTTCTGTATTCCAATTGTCAAGTGAACCCATAATATCCTTTATAATTTATTTTTCCCATCAGTAGGAAATTCAGTCTAAGATGAGGTACTGCATGTAGCTGTCATGTCTCTTTAATCTGGAATTGTTTCCAGAGCCTTTCTCTGTCTTCAATGGCACTCATTTTTGAAGAATGCAGTCCTTTTGTTTTAACATTTAAATAGAAAATATATCTGTTTCAATAGAACACTTATTATTTTAGCATATTTTAAACTAAGCATTTTTCCTTTTGTGGCTGATACATAAAAATGTCATTTTAAAATTAATCTCAGCCCTGGCTGGTGGCACAGTGGAAAAGGTGCCAGCCTGCAAACCCAAAGGTCGTTGGTTCGATTCCCAGCCAGAGCACATAACCAGGTGGCAAGCCAGGTCTCCAGCCAGATCTGTAGCTGGAGGCAGGTGAAAGGCAACCATACATTGATGTCTCTCTCCCTCTCTGCCTCTCTCCCTTCCCTTCTCTCTAAAAGTAATAAAAAATAAAATAAAATAAAGTGTCCAACCAGAAGTAGAAGAATCTTTGAATTACTAACAGCAGAGGCAGCTAACATTTAAGCACTTAATATATAAAACACTTAATATATATATATATATATATATATATATATATATAATATATATACTCACTCAAAGCACACAGACATCAAAAGATAAACATAGGAGTCAACTGGGATTTTGCTATAAAGAAATGAACAGGTAGGAGATAGGTAGGTGGAAAGGGAGGCTTGAATGCTTAGAATCTGCTTCCATCTGACAGTAGGTACAAAAGAAAAAAGTTGAAGAATAAATAAATCCTCCCAGGATAACTGCCTAACTTGACCAAAATCAGAAGCAACAGTAATGAACATTAGACAACTGACTATGAATTCCTTCCCCTTTGTTAGAAAGTGAAAATCCAGAAGGGTAAGGACTCCTAGCAAAATTAACAATTCAAGGCAAAAGTATGTAATTTCAGACTCTAATTTAAGGTACAAATATAATATACTATAGGATTTGGGGGTCAGGTGCAACCAGTTGAGCAGTGAGGGAAGGCATAGAGAAAAGGTTAGTGTGAGATAGGACTGGAGGTAAATGGGATTTTGATCAAAAAAAGAAAGCGAGATATCCTTCTATAGTGTATAGGGTGCACACAATAAGTACACTAACATAGGAAATGTTAACTCATTTAATCCTCCTAAAGGTCCTACAAGATAAATATTATCATTAACCCTATTTTGTAAGTGAGGAATTGGAAGCCCAGAGCAATGTTCTCAAATTTTTTGGTCTCAGGACCCTTGTACTTTTAAAAGTGATTGAGAAACACAGTAACAGAGCTTTATTTACGTGGATACACATGGGGGACCCAAAAAACAGAATTATGTTCTGGAGGGAGGAGCCCTTGCTGTATACCTGCTTCCCCTACTAGGTAAGTGTTCTGGGAACCCATAAGGCATTGTTGTGAGAGGCTGGGTTCAGCTTCAGTGAATCTTTTTTTTTTTTTTTTGAAGACTCAGCGCATTTGTGATGGGTGATTTAGCAGCACACTGCCCACCCTACGCTGAGTGTTCAGCAGTTTTTTACCAAAAACAGCATGACCTCTGTGTCCCACCCTCTATATTCACCAGATCTCACCACCTTGAAGCAACGGTTTTGTTTTGGGGGTTTAAGATTTTATTTATTTATTTTTAGAGAGGGGTAAGGGAGGGAGACAGAGAGGGAGAGAAACAATGTTGTATGAGAGAATGGTTGCCTCTCACATGTCCCCAACCTGGGAGCTGGCCCACAACCCAGGCATGCACCCTGACTGAGAATCGAACCAGAGACCTTTTGGGTTGCAGGCTGGTGCTCAATCCACTGAGCTACACCAGCCAAGGCCTGTGGGTACATTTTTGTTGTTGTTGTTATTGTTTTCCTGGATGAAAAAAGACCTCAAAGGGAAACATTTTGTCCATGTGCAAGAACTGGAACAAAAAACAGCAGAAGCACTAAAAGGGGTCAAAATGGACAAGTTCAAAAACTTATCTGAGCAATGGACAAAACATCTCAATAAATGCATTGCATCAAATGGAGAGTACTTTGAAGGTGACTGAAGCTTAAACATGTAAGAATACACAAGGCACCGTTCTCAGGCTGGTGCCTTATCCACTCCGCCACCAGCCAGGGCCCACCCTAACCTTTTCTCTATGCCTTCCCTCACTGCTCAACTGGTTCCACCCCACCCCAAATCCTATAGTATTATGTTTGTACCTTGAATTAGAGTCTGAAGTTAGATACTTGCCTTCTATTGTTAATTTTGCTAGGAGTCCTTACCCTTCTGGATTTTCACTTTCTAATCAGAATTTATTTGTTAAAATAACAACAACAATGTACCCACAGGCCCTAGCTGGTGTGGCTCAGTGGATTGAGCACCAGCCTGCAACCCAAAAGGTCTCTGGTTCGATTCTCACCCAGGGCACATAGCCAGGTCTCCAGCCAGGTCTCCAGCAGGGTCTCTGGCTAGAGGCAGGTGAAAAGCAATCATTATTGATGTTTCTCTCCCTTTCCCCTCTCTCTGAAAATAATAAATATAACCTTTAAAAAAATAAATAAAAGTAATAAAATCTTTTTTTAATCTGCAAAACAAATTTAAAAAAATAAATTCTGAACAGTTTTCAATGAACTTTATTTCTCCATTTATTCCAATTTTTAGGAAAATTACAAAATTACACAAGAATTTGGGTCCAGGGATGACAAAAAAAAGAACATAAAAAGGGGGCAAGCATTGCCACCTAATAATTCTAAATGGATAAAAAAAAATGTTTTTTTTTACTTTTTTTTAAGATTTTATTTATTATTTTTAGAGAGAGGGGAAGGAAGAGAGGCAGAGCGGGAGAGAGGCAGGGAGGGAGACAGACATCAATGTACGGTTGCCTTTCACCTGCCTCCAGCTACGGATCTGGCTGGAGACCTGGCTTGCTACCTGGTTATGTGCCCTGGCTGGGAATCAAACCAGCGACCTTTGGGTTCGCAGGCCAGCTCCTTATCCACTGTGCCACCAGCTAGGGCTCTAAATAAATTCAAAAAAATTTAAAAAAGGATTGTTGTCCTATGACTACGAATTTACAAATGTGATTTTCTAACTTTTATTATGCAGGATTGGTAGAGGCACAAAACAATCAAAGAAAGCAATTTCAAAAGTTTCCAAAATTTGCATTTAACATGACTATGAGGTGCACCTAAACACTTGCTGGACTTGGACAGTCTCCCACAGGAGGCCTGGGAAGGAAAAAAATTCCCGTACCATGAAAGCTACTTGAGTCTCCCATGTCCCCATACCCTGACCCACCTGACCTGCTGAGGCTTCTTGGCTACCAAGCTGCATGTGGTCTTCTGTGGGGACCTATCACAGGCAGGCTGGCTTGCTAGCCACTGGCGCACTTCTAACTTACACCTTTGGACTGCACCACCTGCATACGCAGGGGTTCCTGGCACCAGGGATGGAACAGCATCACCATCAGCTCTCCAGTGAGATAACATCTGGCCTCTCCTAAGCTATTTAGGGCTACATCAGTAAATTACCCACTCTTAGTTTCAAGTATAAAAAACAAGGCCCATAATTTTAAATACTTGGAAAACATTTAAATGCAATTTAGTATGTAAAGTTTGAAATTAATCCTAAAGATTCACAATCTGTTGGAAAACAACAGACACAACAATCTGCTGGTCCTTGCTTGTTTCATTATTATTGAGTGCAAGGAATATTATTTTAAATAATTATGACAATTTGCACAATTTTGGCAACTACCTGTCCAAAAGACCAATTTAAGGGAAAGGGATTTGCTATGTTTTCATCCTATATGCAATGTTTGGTGCAGTACTTTGCACAAGTATTTGCTGATAATTGATTCTCTCATTTTTTTAATTTATTCTTGTTTATTCTATTACAGTTGTCCCAATTTTCCCCCTTTGCCCTCCTCTATCCTGCCCCATACCCGATTCCCACAGTCCATCGTCACCCCTTTGTTCCATGTCCATGGGTCATTCATATAATTTATTCTCTTCAATCTTGATACCAATATAGGGCTTCCTCAACATGCAAACAAATCTGAAAGTATTTTTAATGTCTACTAGATGTTTATTTTTCCTCAAAATTGCAAGTATTGCAAAATTGGAATAACAAATGTAATCACACAAACACAAAGAAAAATGATGTTACGAATGCTTCTCAATAATCATAAAATATGGCTAAAATAAAACAAGACCTAATTCTCACTAATGTCCACAAAAATAAACTATCTAGGCAATGTATTGTTTGATTCATAATTTTCTTTGTGGTTAATAGCAAACAAATGCCTCCATTTACCCCGTCTCTCTCCATTTACCTCGTCTCTCTCCATTTACCTGGTCTTTCAAGGGGAAGGCCCAGTCCATTTGCAAACTCCCTCAACAGTGTGATGTAGGAGCTGGCCTCAGGAATACAATTTGAACACTAACATCTTATTAAAATAAGATACTTGGTTCTTTACTGTGCTTTAACATACATTATTTCATTTCATGTATGTATATATATTTATTTATTTATTTATTGGAGGGGGAGAGAAACATGAATTTATTGTTCCACTTATTTATGCATTCATTGGTTGTTTCTAGTATGGATCCACCCTGAAACCTTGGCATATGGTGACAACACTAACAAACTGTCCAGGGCTTCATTTTCATTCTTAAAGTTTTATGAGATCAGCAGATGGTGATTTTCCCATTAGAGATATGATGAAACTAAGGCTCAGAAATAGAAATTACTTTCCAAAAGTCTTACAGCAAGTAGGTGCAATGAGCTGATTGCATGTGTAGCATCCTCCAGACTCAGATCCCAAATATAAGTGACCTCTTTGCTAGGCTCTCCAGCTACTACCAAAAACAAACAAACAAACAAACAAACCAAGCCCACTAAATCTGGAAGAAATCTGCAGTACCAAGTCCAGATGGTTTCACAAAATGTCACTCAATTTTTTCATAATTGCACTTTCATTAACATCAGGGGCTCACAAGCTGAGAAAGTAGCAAATTAAAGCTTTAATATCCATCTTCTACACACAACTTCGAAGAAACAAAATTCAATGATATTTAAACTGTTCCTGAGCACAAGAAAAAAAATGGAAAGCTTTAAAATCCTTTAAGAAACAAGCCTACAGGAGCATTAAAATCTTGTTCCCTGGCATATGTTCTCAGTTTGGCTTAAATAAACTCATGAAATGTAAAAAAAAAACAAAGAAGAAAGAAGAAGGGGAAGGAAGAAAAAGGAAGGAAGGAAGGAAAGAAGAGGGAGGAAAGGAAGAAGGAAAAGGAAGAAGGAGAAGGGAGAAGGAAGAAGGAAGAAAAAGACCTAAGATAGTTTAACAACAGAATTTCACAACTGACCTAAGAAAATTGCAAAACAATTTTTATTTAAGAGCAATGATTAAAATTCCTTTTAAAAAGGAACAAAATCCAAAAGCACATAAAAATAATAAGCCATGACCAAAAGATTGTTCCAGGAACGCAAGAATGGCTCGATATTGGTACATTTGTTACATGATTATTAGAGTATGGGTATATATATGGTTCAGTATATATACACGTACATATGTAAGTGTGTATCTGAACTTACACATATTCTCTAGCTCTATTCACTAAGCAACACCCCAATATCAATAACACCTAGATCTTGACTTCTAAATATTCAGGATTGGGAAAGTTCAAGATGAGCTGCAATCTCTCTCCTCACTCAAAAGAGAGTGCTCAAAAAATGATGTGACATGTCAAAAGGACACAAAATCCTATTTGAAGGGCTTCCATTAGCCAAACCTATCATTATTTAAGCATCAATATAAATATTCAATAACATTAATGGATTCAACTCACTGCATAAAATAGGAACCATAAATCCAAATTGATAAAAATGAATAAATTAATAATTTCATAAGGAACAAGATATTCACATACACTTCCCAAAACAAACAGTAACTTGAGCGCAGAGCAACATAGAAGACTCTCTTAATCAAGCAAAGTGAACATTACCAGAAATCAAACAAAATAAAATTGTGTGCCATCCACCAGTTCGATTCCCATTCTGGGCACATGCCTAGGTTACAGGCCAGGTCCCCAGTCGTGGACAAGAGAAAGACAACCAATCTGTTTCTCTCACACATCCATGTTTCTTTCTTTCTCTTTCTCTTTCCCTTCCCCTATCTCTAGAAATAAATAAAATCTTTAAAAAAAAAAAAAAAAAAGGAAAGAAGAAAGAAAGAGAGAAAAAGAAAATGAGAACAGGGCTATGAAGTCCCCTGAAAATGCTGTCACTATGCACATGCTCAGGCACACACCCTAAAAGGTCCTATCTGTCCAACCAACTGTCCTTACTTTAACATTTCCCTCTAATTTAAAGTTTTCCCATTCCTTCTTTAATAAAGAGTACATCAACATTTACAATACCTACTTTGTATGGCTATCATATTTTCAAATATTTAATCTACTAGGCTTGAATGTTAAAAAAACTAAACTTCAAACACATATGGGAAAATTTCCTGAGGATTACACACTTACACTATTACTGTATAGATCTTTCGATTTTATTTCTCACTAAAACTACGTATTTTCCAAATTTAACAGAAAGAAGGTATCACCTGCATATTCCCTAATTCATCCTAAACCCTCTCCATCCCTTCAACTCATGCTATACAGCTGGGTTCAATAAGGAATATTAGAACTTTCCAAATTATCAAGCTATTGGCAACCATAAGTGAACATTCATTACCAACATGCTTGAGCAGGACAGGAAGAATGAAATCCTATTTCTGCTAAAAAGATGAAAAACAAGTCTTGGTAAGCTTTAATAACTTAGAAAACAGAAAATATCAGCTAGGAGCAAAAACATGGATCAAAGTGAAATGCATGATTATACATCATGAATGTGAAATGTATAATCCCACCTGAACAGAGGTCTCCAGATTATGGCCACTAGAATCCTGCACTCTATCCACTATTTTAATAAAGGTGTTATTTTACCTATTTGCAAATACATGTTAATATATAGGATATTTGTTTTTTCAAACTGAACCTTTCTGATTACAAATGCAATAATGTCTGTTCTCAAAAAATCTTTTAATTAAAAAATATTTTAATAAAGGAAAACTAAAATCACCAGTAATCCCACCACCAAGTTAACTTTTCAGGGTATATTTTCTAAACATATTCACATTTATAAACACACTTAAACACAATTAAAATCATACAATGTATGCAATTTTTGTATACTGCTTGTTTCATTACACATAGGTTTGAACTTATCTAAAGTTTTTAAATATCCTTCCAAGTTATGAATCTCACAGCACAGTATTCAGTTAAAATAGGCACTTGGGTTATTCCTAATATTTAGCTAGCAAAATAGTTTATAAGATATTAATATTTCATGATGGAGCCAAACAGCACCAAGTCTTCTGGTAAGTGAACAAATGAGAACTACAGCTCTAGAGATCAGCTCTAGTGATCCACTGAACTGTGACACCCTTACCCAGCCATACTCCTTAATTCACACATTATTCACAAATACTTATGGGTTTGTCTCGATCTTCTTGCTTTCATTTTAGGAATATTGTTTGGTTTGTAACAAATTGAGAAAGCAATACTAACAAGAGGCCAGCCTTAAAATTCACTGGCTGACCACACATCACTGACAATGAGCTCAGTGAGAGTACTGGCTTAAATTAGTGGCCCCCAAAAAACCTGGAAGACCTAAGAATCAGGTTTGGTTTAGATTTTCCTCAGTCTGTTCTTATCCAAACCTCCTCAGAGATCAGGCAGAACAAACTTTCACCAATATTCTTTATTTTAAAGTGACAGTATTTAAATATATACTTGTATTTTCCATCAGAAAAGACAGAAAAAGCAATTGTGTTTCAAAGGAGGAGGAGGGGCAAATAGAAATGAAGCATTTTCATTATATTGCTTTAGAGTTATGCTGTTCAAACTGCAGTCTGCAGCCTTACCCTGTTTTTATATGGAATACAAAACAGAAATAAGCAGAATATGGCACAGCTGTAGAGCAGAGCTGGCAAAGTATTATTGTTTTTGTTTGTTTGTTTTGGGGGGATGGGGGGTGGGGGGGGTCAAAGTATTGTTTTGTGAAATTTTTGTTTCAGTTGCATATATATGTACACATGTGTTGAGTCAGAGTGGGTTAAAAATATTTCCTACCGTATGCTCTGATTTTAATTTCCTTATTGTTTTCACATATATAAAGATGTTACTTTGTACAACAAATGTTTTTTGAGCAGCTATAGTGAAGTGTTGGTGAGACAATGGTGTGCTGGTATGGTATGGTGTGGTATAAGTGAATATAGTACTTTATCCCTACCCTTGTAGAATTCTTACATTTGGAAACAACTGAATAATCATATAAATAACGATTATAAACTCCTAAGTGTTATGGAAGGAAAATGTTTTAAGAAATTAGGATAATCATTAGGGAAGTTAATTGAGATTGTGGGAGAGGTGGGGTGACAGGTCAGGATTCTGGGAAGAAGTACATTCAAGCAGACACCAGAAAGATGTAAAGAAAGAAAGTGGGAGAAACTCTACCTGGAAGGAAATAGCACTTTCAGCAAGGGCCTCCTCAGTCTGAGGAAAAGAAAAGCCAGTGGGCAGAAAGGAAAAGACCAGCAAGAAAAGGATTAGGGGGTGGGGAGGGGGTGAAAGCAAGAGAAATATCCTCCTCAGGGCAATGAAAAGGATCTGATTTGCATTTTAAAAGCTCACTGAGGAGTAGAGATAGGAAGGAGGCTGAAGTAAATACTGAGATGTAGCCAGGTGGACACTAACAGACAGATACACATTTAGGAAGCAGAAGCTTTGACAAAATTTGGTGCTAGTTTGGGTATGAGCATTGAAGAACCACGGCAATTACAGGTGATTTTTCTTTTTCCTCTAAATTCTCCTGTTTTCAGATTTTCTAACAAACATGGATTTTTATTAAGTTTTTTCTCTGTTCATGAAGGCCATATTGATAAGATAAATTCAGATAATGCATATATACACAGAAGAAACAAACTATCCATAATTCCATCATCCAGAAGGAACTAACCACTTTCAATATTTTGTGTGGATTTTTGTGTGTGTGCATATATGGGGGGCGGGGCAGGGCATGGAGAGCAAATAGTGATACACAAGTAAGGGTGTAATTATTTAAGACCATGAAGGAAATTACATACAGAATGCTGCCACAGCAAGTATACGGGGCTGAGGGAAGACTAACTGAAAGAGGTGACAACTGAGCTGAGTTATCTAAAGGATGAAATGACATCCCTGGCTGGTATGGCTCAGTGGATTGAGCAACAACGTGTGAACCAAAGGGTCACTGGTTCAATTCCCAGTCAGGGCACATGCCTGGGTTGCGGGCCAGGTCCCCAGTTGGGGATGCAAAAGAGGCAACCACACACTGATGTTTCTCTCCTCTTCCCTCTCTTTCCCTCTTTAAAAATTTAAAAAAAAAAAATTAAAAAAAAAAAAAAAGAAAGGAATAATTGCCCTGGCTACTCAGCGGGTTGAGTAACGGCCTGCAAATCTAAAGGTAAATGATTCCATTTCCAGTCAGGGCACATGCCTGGGTACAGGCCAGGTTCCCGGTAAGGAGCATGCAAGACACAACCTATTGATGTATCTCTTACACATTAGTGTTTCTCTCCCTCTCTTTTTCCTCTTTTTCCCTCTCTCTAAATAAATTTTTTTTTTTTTTTTTTTTTAAAGAAGAAATGATGGTGGTGGCCTGGACACTATGGCTCAGCTGGTTGGAGTGTCATCCCATACAACAAGAGGCTGTGGGTTCAAACCCCATTTGGACGGTATCTGGGAGGCAACCAATCAATGTTTTTCTCTTACATCAATTTTTCTCTCTCCCTTCTTTTCTCTAAAATCAATAAATATAATTTAAAATTTTTTTAAACCTTGTCTGGTGACTCAATGGGTAGGTGCCAACCTGCAAGCCCAAAGGTCGCTGGTTCAGTTCCCAGCCAGGGTACATAACCAGGTTGCAAATCAGATCTCCAGCAGGGTCTGCAGCTGGAGGCAGGTGAGAGGCAACCATACATTGATGTTTCTCTGACTTTCTCCCTTCCCCTCTCTCTGGAAATAATAAATTAAAAATCTTTTTAAATTTTTTTTAAGTTTTAATAAATAAGCGTGGTAAGAGGGCATTAGATATTCCTATTTCATAAAAGAAAAAAGTTTTAAAAGATTGAAAGTCCTGCAGTAGACACTGAGTTTGATGACAGTATGGAATATAGCTATCTCATCACCATGTTCCTACTTAAACATAATAAATAATATAAAGGAAATAATCATTAACAGTATAAAAACTGTACTAAGGATGATCTTAATGACATCTAGACAAGAAAAACATAGCACTACCTGTAGAACAAAGCCCCATACAGAGAAATCTGGCCTTTAGAGAAATGAAGAAGTGGGGCAAGAGTCAGTTGACCACTCAAAGGCCTAGAGAGATACCCCTGAGACTATTCCCTCCTTGCTCATTCATTCAGTAGGGAATGTTTAACCCAGCAATTCCACCACTAAGCTTACGAGGACTATCCAGAGAGTCCAGCCATTATTAATGGCTGCGCCACTCTGATACAACCTGGCAGCCAAGGAGAGTGAACTGCAAGGTACATGTGTGAATAATGACGACTTCATTGTACTAGTCAGGGGTATGGTAGATGCCGTTGAGTGAGCATTGTGTACTGCGTGGCTATCACATTCAAAATGACTGAACAAAGAGAGCAACAAATTTGCACCAAATTTTGCATTCAACTTGAACATTACTCCATGAAAGCTATTCAGATGATTCAGAAGGCCACAGCTACAGACAACTAACTGGTGACTGGTAGCTTCATCACAACAATGAACTGGATCTTGCATCACGCATCATGAAGAGTTTTTTGGTGATGCATCAAATCACCCAGGCCTGATTTCATGCTTTGTGACTTCAGATTTTACCAAAACTATTATTGCCTGTGAAAGGCAAGAGATTTCAGAGCATCGCTGAGATTCAGGAAAATACAACAAGGCAGCTCTTGGCAATTGGGAGGAGCTATGTGAGATCCCAAGGTGCCTACTCTGAAGGGGAATGAGGCAAGTACGAGGTTTCTTATATCTTCTCCAATAAATGTCTCTATTTTTTTTTTTTTTCATATTACATGGTTGAATACCTTCTAGACAGACCTCATATAACCAAGAGTAAAGGAAAACATACACCCATACAAAACTAGTTTATGAACATTCATAGCAGCATTATTCATAATAGACAAAAAGTGGAAACAACCTAAATGCCCATCAACTGATGAATGAATAAACAAAATGTGATAGCCATAGAATGGAATATTATTAAGCCATAAAAAAGAATTCAATACCATGTTACAACATAGATAGACCTTGACAACACTATGTTAAGTGAAAGAATCCAGTCACAAAAGACTACATATTATGTGATTCCATGTATATGAAATGTCCAGAATAAGCAAATCTGTTTAGAGAAAGCAGATTAGTGGATGCCTAAGGCTAGAGGGGAAGGGAGTTGGAGAGAAATAGACAAAACTGCTAATGGGAATAGAGTTTCATTTGGAAGAGATAAAAATAGTCTAAGCCATATAGCTAGTGTGGCTCAGTGGATTGCGCGCTGGCGTGCAAACCAAAGGGTAGTGAGTTCAATTCCCAGTCAGGGCACATGCCTGGGATACATGCCAGACTCCCTATTGGGGACAACCAAGAGGCAGCCACACACTGATGTTTCTCTCCCTCTCTTAATCCCTCCCCTCCCCTCTCTCTAAAAATAAATCTTTTAAAATAAATCTTTAAAAAATATATTCTAAAATTGATCGTGAAGACAGTTGCAAATACCATTGAATTGTACACTTTAAATAGATGGATTGTATGGTATGTAAATTGTTTTAATAAAGCTATTATTTAAAAAGAGAATATTTTGAGCACCTCGGTCCCTATGGTAAATTAATTGCTGGACATACAATAAAGAAAAAAGACACACACACAGAACCTGTTTTCCGGTTCTAATATTATATGTAGTAAGGGAGAAAAACCAGTCAAGGCCCTGGCTGGTGTCACAGTGGATAAGGTGCCAGTCTGCAAACCCAAAGGTTGCTGGTTAGAATCCCCCAACCAGGGCACATAACCAGGCTGCAAGCAAGGTCTCCAGCCAGGTAAAGGCATACATTGATGTGTCTCTCCCTCTCTGCCTCTCTCCCTTTCCCTCTCTCTAAAAATAATAAATAAAATCTTAAAAAAAAAAAAAAAAAAGTCAAGTGGCAATTACAAAACAGTAAAAAAAAAGGAAACAGGCTGTACCCCAGCAGCACCTACCTAACCTAGCCCCAGGTAATTCAGAAGATGTCAAAAAGAAAAAATAAAAAAAACCCTCAATACAGCATATTTTCATTCTTAAAAGGGAATTTAAACCTTAAAAAAACTTAAAAAAAAATTAAGTGCCCATGCTGGCTGGTGTGACCCAGTGGATTAAATGCCAGCCTGTAAACAAAAAGTCACTAGTTGGACTCCCAGTAGGGACACATGCCTGGGTTGCAGACCAGAGCCCCAATAAGGTACATGCAAGAGGCAACCAGTGAATGTTTCTGGAGCACATCCTTCTCTCTCTGCTTTCTCCCCTTTCTAAAAATAAACTATTTTAAAAACATTAAGTACCTATTCTGCTTATTAAAACCTTTATTTTCGGCAGGTGAAAGGCAACCCACACGCTGATGTCTCTCTCTCTCCCCCTCTCTCTAAAAATAATAAACAAAACCTTTTAAAAATTAAAAATCAAATCAATCAATCTTTATTTTCAGCCCTGGCTGGTGTGGCTCAGTGGATTGAGCACTAGCCTGAGAACCAAAGGGTCTGTCACTGGTTCGATTCCCAGTCAATGCACATGCCAGGGACCCAGTTTGGGGTATGCGAGAGATAACAGCACATTGATGTTTCTCTCCCTCTCTTTCCACCTCCCTCTAAAAATAAATAAATAAAATCTTTTAAAAATTCAAATAAAATAAAATCTTCATTTTCATTGAATAGAAATGCAAATGCTCTTTAAAAGTATTTGTGCACATGCAATGTTTAAAATTTATATTTTCCTTTTTTTTTATTTTTCGCTTTTTTTCTTAAGATTTTATTACTTTCACCAGACTAGATCACTGGTTCGATTCCCAGGCTGGGCAACATAAGCAGGTTGCAAGTCAGGTCTCCAGCCAGGTCCGTCGCTGGAGGCAGGTGAAAGGCAACCATACATTGATGTCTCTCTCCCTCTCTGACTCTCTCCCTTCCCCTCTCTCTCTAAAAATAATAAAACCTTTTAAAATATATATTTAAAAAATAGTTTTAAGAATTATAAAAAAAATTTTAAAAAGAAAGCCACTTATTTTCCAGCACAACACTTCCGATTTAACTAGCAACCATTGCCATAGAAACAGCGAAGTCGAGTTTCCCGGCGTTAAAAATAAAAAATACATACTGCAAATTTAAGTGGATGAAAGAGGGCAAAGTTTGTTCTAAAACTAGATGGACAGAGCCTACCAGAAACTTTTACCAAGATAAGGGTAGACCAACTGCAACTTTCAACCTACATTTCCAAAGCAGTGCTTCAAAAAGACCCGGTGTGGTAATCTACCCAGGGCTAAAAAAAAAAAAAAAAAGTTTGCCCTCCCTTCTCCCAGAGGAGGAACCAGACGAAACCCCTCCCAGGCGTCGCCCATAACCCACGCCAGCCCCTGCAGACGCGCGGTGTGCTGCTCTGGGGGAGGCTGCCTCCGACTTCACCCGCAAAACATCCGAATCGAGCACAGCTGGTTTCATTGGCTGAGCCCCGAGGAAAAACCCCAGCTCGAGCCTGGAGCCCCGGCCTGCCTGGGCTGGCTCCCTCCCGCCTCACCCGCACCCCACGCCACGTCCGTGCCCGGCAATCCACGCGACCCGACCCAACTCCTCTTTATTAAGCACCCACTGTCTGCACCGCATCGTGGTTTCGGGCACTGCAGAAATGGCCCCATGCCGGAAAAACCAAACGGACAAACCCGGAGGCTGAGGAGAAACCCCGGAGGGAGGCTCGCTGCCTGCGACCAGGTGTTCTGAAAAGGAGCCCCCACCCTCACCCCGCGGTGGCGACGGTCCTAGAAAAGACAAGGTCCCGAGGGACGCAGCAGGCCCTGCTCCCCCGAGTCGCCGCAGACCCGGCTGAAAGGGGAAGGAAAGGAATCGGCACCTCTGGACCCCTCGCGTGCTCCTCTGCACCACGGAGCGCGACCCTGGCTCCCGCCCCCAGGAGAGCAAGAGCCGCACCGAACCCCCGTGAAGAACGGAGCAGGTTGTCACTAGCTCCCGTCTCCCTCCCCTGAGACCGTGGCTGGCCGCTCTCTCCCCGGCCTGACAGTCACGGCGGCCGCGGACCGACAGCCTCAGGTCAGGCGTCTCCGCACTCCCGGACGCCGGCAACCCCTGCTGCCCCGCGCGGAGTGGAGCAGTGCCGAGACCTCCCGGGCCCTCCCCCCACCACCCCCACACCCGGGACTCCGGAAAAGCGGTTACCTGGCGCGAGGGTGGGTCGAGGACCCGACCCTGAGGAGGAAAATGAGAAGGAAGGCAGTGGCCTCCGGACCACAGAGATTTAAGAAATTTGGGAGACTTGTTCCGCACTGGGTGACAGCTGCTCGCTGCGCACGCGCAGCCGGCTCCAGACGCCGATCCCTCCGCAGCTCCTCTCCCTCCCGTGGAGGGGCTGGAAGGCGGCGGGGAAAGCGCGCGCACCGGGCTCGCGGGCTCCCCCTGCGCGAGGGCGCGCGCGCCGTCACATGACTGCTGGGCCCAGCGCTCAGTGGGTCACGTGAACTCCTAAACAGCTTAAAGGTGCCTGGTACCTTCCTACTTCAGGCTTAGTCTTAAACGCTGTTGCTAACGTAGTAGGTTCACTGTTGCATGTCTTGTTCTCCTGGGCACGCTTCCCCAGAAGGGAAGGACATTTGAGCAGAGGAAGGAACAGGTGCACAGAACCTTGCCCGGAAATGCTGACCGTGTCCCCGCAGGACTGGACGTGACGGAGCCCACGCGCCACACGTCCTCCTGGGCTCTTGAGTCGGGCCTATGGCGCCCTCCGGCGCGAGGACGTCACAGTAGCGTTGCTAAGGGAGGGGCCGCGAATGCCCAGTAGATTTTGGCGAGGATGTCTGGGCTCGTTTCTTGGCATCAGTGACCGCGACTACGGGCCAGGGCTTTGGAGGCTCTTAACCACAAAGGGAGGTCCCCAGTGGTTGAAGTGTCCACCTGCTAACCGTTTAAAAAGTAACTCAAGCAAGAGGTCGTGTTATTGGCCTAGGGGAGTGAAACCTCCGTATTTCAGGCACCTACGCGGAGTATGTCCAGCCCTGATCAGAGGTGCGCTTCATCTGGGGACGCCCGAGGTTGGCCCCAGTAGGAATCCGGGTTGGGAGTCTCTAAAAAGCTAGGGGTGACAGCAGTTTGGCCTGAATTGTGTGAACAGGAAGTGCAGGTGCCTCCGGAACTCGAAGAACATATTTAAATTAGCTTGCTGTAACTTGTTGCTGTAACTCCGCCTTCCAAGGTGTCAGAAGGAACCACACAGACCTTAATTAAGCATTTGTACTGCCAAAGACAGATAGCTGAACACCATATGTTTCTTAGAGCCGAAACTTTTTTTTTTTAATCTTCAGCAGAGTTTCCAGCTGGGTCTCTTGAGACGTTTTCTCTAACGACTTCTCAGCTAAGAAAGACTGAGTAGATAAACTACTGAGTACACTGGCTGTCTAATATGCTAGATTTTTCTGTTAAAATCCACTGATTTCTGCTTTTAAAAATACCTCAACTCCACTTATCATTGAAGTCTTTTCTTGCTTGGAGAAGCATTTCCAGGACAAATGAAATATGTTTAAGACTAATGGGATTATTGGATCACTACATTTCTTTGGTTATTAATTTATGAACAAGATTTAAGCTATACTACCCACACACACCTCTGAAATTTGCCTGACATTTACACACAATTGGAAAATTTCCGGATGTGTATAATTTGAGGATCTCAATCCTTATGAGTCAATTGGATATGCTAAAAATGTAATTTAACGTTTATTTAGGGCTTACTGTGAACTTGACACTGCTTTAAGAGTATCACATATTATACCGATTCAATTATATCAATTGATTATATCAACTATATCAATGAGTATAATCTCCTTGTTATAGACATGAAAACTGAAGCCTAGAGATTAAGAAATAAATATGTCAGCTACTAAAAACCAGGTTCACCACAATAAGAAGTCTAGAAACCTGCATTCATTTCCCTCCACAACTTGCACAGGCATGATTTGTCGATCGCAGTAGATCAAATCTCAGGGTTTTTTGGTTTGTTTTTTTTTTTTTTACCTTTTATCAAATTTATTGGGGTGACCATGTTTATCAAGATTACACAGGTTTCAAGCCCTGGCTGGTAGCACAGTGGATAAGGCGCCAGCCTGTGAACCCAAAGGTCGCAGGTTCGATTCCCCAGCCAGGGCACATAACCAGGTTGCAAACCAGGTCTCCATTCAGGTCTGTGGCTGGAGGCAGGTGAAAAGCAACCATACATTGATGTCTCTCTCCCTCTCTGCCTCTCTACCTTCCCCTCTTTCTAAAAATAATGAAATAAAATCTTTTTAAAAATATTTTTAAAAAAGTATAAATAAGTGGAACAATAAACTGATGGTTCTATCCCTTCTCCTTCCTATCTCTCTCTAAAATCAATGAATTAAAAAAAAAAAAAAAAAACTGATGTGGGTGGTGAACATTACAATGCACAGATGATGTGTGCCTGAAACCTGTGTAATCTTTTTTTTTTCCGAAACTACTTAGTAAGAGTTTTTATTTATTTATTTATTTATTTATATTTTTATTATTTATTCAATGTATGGTTGCTTTTCACCTGCCTCCAGCCACAGACCTGAATGGAGACCTGGTTTGCAACCTGGTTATGTGCCCTGGCTGGGGAATCGAACCTGCGACCTTTGGGTTCACAGGCCGGCGCCTTATCCACTGTGCTACCAGCCAGGGCTATTTATACATTTTTTAAGCTTTTTATTTTAAGATTATATTCATTCTTTTTAGAGAGGGGAAGGGAGGGAGGCAGAGAGGGAGAGAAGCATCAATATGTGATTGCCTTTCACCCACCTCCAGCTAAGGGCCTGGCTAGAGATCTAGTTTGCAACCTGGTTATGTGCCCTGACTGGGGAATTAAACCAGTGACTTCTGGGTTCACAGGCTGGCGCCTATCCACTGAGCCACCAGCCAGGGCATTATTTATACATTTATTGTTGCTTCTATACGTACCCAACCAGAGATTGAACCAACAACCTTGGTGTACTGTATGACACTCTAACCAAATGAGCTACTCAGCCAGGGCTAAACCTAAAACATACGACAAACATACCAACCTTGCAGACTTCTTCAGGCATTTTTGAAGTCAAAGATGATCATGTAAAATGTCAAAACACTTTGAAAGCTGTAAAGCACTGTGTGAGTTCTATGAAGCACTTAACAGCTTGGGAAGTTGAAGTGAGCCCGCTAGAAAATCAATTAAATTCATGGCACAGAGAACAGTGTTGTGTCCCTAATATATCAAAATACTTCTATATTGTGGATTACAATGAAAATTAATATTTTGCCATATAGTTGAGTAATTTATTTAGTCCCAGTTAAAAACTCCAATTGCAATAAGGTGGTGGCTATATAATGGATACATAGATTCCCCTTAAAGCTTATACGCTGTGTGAACTACTATTTAGATCACCTCAGAGATAATAATTGTAAGTTTCTTAAAATACGTATAATGCAGCAAATTGATACTCTACCGAATAATATAGGCTAATTTGTAATATATCAAAGTTCATTCAATTTCTACAAATATAAAAAAATAATAGAGGTGCCAGCCTGCGAACCCAAAAGTCGCTGGTGTGATTCCCAGCCAGAGCAACATAACCAGGTTGCAAGCCAGATCTCCAGCCAGGTCTGTAGCTGGAGGCAGGTGAAAGGCAACCATACAGTGATGTCTCTCTCCCTCTCTGCCTCTCTCCCTTCCCCTCTTTCTGAAAAATAATAAATAAAATATTTTTTAAAATAAAAATAAATAAAAGTAAAACTTAAAAATAATAGTAATAATCATTAATGTTTATATTTATTTTTATCATGTATGTATGTATGTTATTTTCACAAATCCAATAAATGACTAGATAATTGGATGATGTTTTAAGGGGTCACAGTGAGTATGATAGTTAACATTTAAAAAATTATAAACTTTTGTGCCTATTCTCTGTGTCCTGTGTTCTGAAGTTCAGGTCAATTATAGCTATTACTATAACATTCACCTATTGTCAGCAATGATATGTGCAATAAAGGTTTAATCTCAAAAATATACAAAGAAATAATATAATTCAACTCCAGAAAGGCAAACAATCTAATTTTAAAATGGGCAAAGGGCCCTGGCTAATATGGCTCAGTGAATTGAGCGTCAACCTGAGATCGCAAGGATCGCTGGTTCAATTTCCAGCCAGGGCACATACCTAGGTTGCAAGCCAGGCCTCCAGCCAGGTCCCGAGCTGGAGGCGGGTGAAAGGCAACCATAAATTGAAAAAAAAAAAAAAAAAAGGGCAAAGGGCCCTGACTGGTGTGACTCAGTGGATTGAGCGCTGTCCTGTGAGCTAATAACGGTTGCCAGTTCAATTCCCAGTCAGTGCATGTGCCTAGGTTGATAGCCAAGTCCCCAGTAGGGAGCACATGTGAGAGTCAAGCACACATTGATCTTTCTCTCCCTCTTTCTCTCTCCCTTTCCCTCTCTCTAAAAATAAAATAAATAAAATCTTTAGGCCCTGACTGGTGTGGCTCAGTGGGTTAAGTACTGGCCTGCGAACCCAAGGTTGCTAGTTCAACTTCCAGTCAAAGCACATGCCTGGGTTGTAGGCCAGGTCCCTGGTTGGGGGTGTGGGAGAGACAACTGATGGATGTTTTTGTCCTCCTTTCTCCCTCCCTTCCCCTCTCTCTGAAAATAAATAAATAAAATCTTGAAAAAAAAAGGGCAATGGAACGGAATGGATACCTCTTCTCCAAAGAGGACATACAGATGACCCATAGACATATGAAAAAATGTTAAACATCCCTAACCATCAGAGAGATGCAAATTAAAATCTCAATAAGATATCACCTCACACCTGTCAAAATGGCTACCATCAATAAATTAACAAATAAATGCTGGTGAGGATGTGGAGAAAATGGAACACTCGTGCACTGTTGTTGAAAATGCAGTCTGGTACAGCCACTATGGAAAACAATATGGAGTATCTTCAAAAAATTTAAAATGGAACTTCCATTTGACCCAGTGTTTCTACTTCTAGAAAAATAGCCTAAGAATCCTGAAACACCAATACAAAAAAATACATATGCTCCCCTATGTTTATAGTAGCTCTATTTACAACAGCCAAGATCTGGAAAGAGATTAAATGCCCATCAGTAGATGAATGGATAAAAAATAAAAGAAAAAAAGCTGTGGTACATTTATACAATGGGGTACTACGCATCAGTAAAAACAAAGAAACTTTTACAGTAGCACAGATGGACCTGGAGAATATTATGCTAAGTGAAATTGGCCAGTCAGTGAAAAACAAATACCATGTGATTCACTTATACGTGGAATCTAATGAATACAATAAACTAACAAAATGGAAACAGAAGCATAGATTATGGAACAGGCTGACAATTGCTGAAGAGGAGTTGGGGGAACTGAGTGAAAGATGGCAAAGGGATTAACCAAAGAACACTTATTCATGACCCATGTATATGGACAACAAAATGGGGATTGACAAGGGAAGGGGAGAGTGGAGCTGATTGGAAGTGGGCAAGGGGGTATGCAGGAATGGCTGTAATAGCATAAACTAAACAAAAAAAAAAATTTAAGTTTACCTAATCTCCCTACCTTCAATATATTCTCTACCCACCTTTCCTCCTCCAACTTATCTTCTGTACTGCAAGCCAAAATTGCTCTCTAGTAAAAATTAGATTATAATTCCACCCAATTGAAACACTTTATTAATTTCCCATCAATGTCAAACTTTTTTTTTTTTTTAAGATTCTATTTAATCATTTTTTAGAAAGACGGGAAGGGAGAGAGGCAGAGAGGGAAAGAGACATCAATGTATGGTTGCACCTCACCTGCCTCCAGCCACAGACCTGACTGGAGACCTGGCCTGCAACCTTGTTATGTGCCCTGGCTGGGGAATCGAACCTGCGACCTTTGGGTTTGCAGGCCGGTGCCTACCAGCCAGGGCCAATGTCAAACTTTTTAGTTTTTTCTACTAAAGGAGTCACAATAGCCAAAAAGAGAATGGTGGCCAAAGGTACGAGAGTAAACTTTGAAGTGACCCAGCTTCCTGTGTAAGCTAAATATTCATTCGATCAGTTTAGATACGGTTGTATCTATTTGTTTTATTATAAGAACAATACTTTAAATTATATGCCAGTTAGATTATTTAATGTTTGAGTATTTGAATAAGATTTAAGCTTTGGAGAGATATGTCATATTTTCCCGAGGGCTTCCAGTTCTCTCTGGGCCATTGCCTTCGACTTGTACATGTGTACATGTGGGAGGGTGGGGTGCTGGATGAACTGATGAGGTTGTTTTTCACACCAAAGAAAATATTGCAAATGATTTATAACATCCACATCATAACATAAGAAAAACTAAATACTCATTCATTTTAACAAGTAAAAATAAAACTATAAACATAAGCTGAATTTACAAAATTTTGAGTACTTACAGTTCCAATCAATTAGTTTTTGTTATTTGTTATTGCCAATTATTATTACTACTTGTACTGTTTTATGAACAGATATTGGATGGTGATATAGCCATGAATTAGAGAGATGTAGCCTTGCTCTCATAGACCATACAGTCAAGCCACAATGAGATGCCCATACATACCCACAAAATGGCTAAGATTAAAAACACTAGCAGAATCAAAGGTGGTGATGATGTGGGGAAACGTAAACACAAATAGACATGCATATACATATGGACCAAAGACATGTAAAGAAGGAAGTTTAGAGCAGTATTACTTGTAAAATCCCAAACTGGAAACAACCCAAATATCCATCAACAATAAAATGGAGATAGAAGTCCTGGCTGATGTGGCTCAGTACATAGGTGCTGGCCTGTGAACCCAAAGGTTGCTGGTTCATTTCCCTTCCAGGGCAGATAACCAGGTTGCAAACCAGGTCTCCAACCAGGTCCGTAGCTGGAGGCAAGTGAAAGGCAACCATACATTGTTGTTCCTCTCCCTTTCTTCCTCCCTCCTTGCCCTTCTCTCTGAAAATAATGAATAAAATCTTTTTTTAAAAAAATGAATAAAACTACTAAGGGGGATTGACTTTGTGGGGGAGTGGGTGGATGGGGAAGGGGACAGAGGGGAGTAAAAAGGGGATGGATGTATACAACAACAATAAAATTAAATTTTAAAAATACACTCAAAAAACAAAAAACAAACAAAAAAAAAACCTACTGAACTGTCCCTTAGTTTTACATAAAAATTTTTTGGTGTGTTAAAAAAAAGGAAAACAAGTGGCTGGGAAACAGAGTTCCTTTGCCTTTTGGTCCTACCGACCCTTAGAATTCCGGTTAAGTGAAAGGGTTTTCTCTTTTTAACTCTTTGTTTCTTTGCTCAGTTTGTTTTTTAAACCAGGGTTGTCAGTAACTCAGAGTGAAATACAACACTCCACTAAAATAATTTTGTTAGCATAAGTAATTTTTTAGCTTTCCCAAACATTATATACATTTTGATGTTTCAAATCCTTTTTAGTTGCAGTCAAAGACAATATTAAAATAAAGTAAAGAAGGGGAGGATTTAAAAATATTTTCTCACCCAAGTTTTTTGAAATCATTTCAAGTTAATAAGTAAAGCAACAGGTTCATTTATGACAGTATTTTATAACATCCATGAGTGAATCAGCTGCTTTAGTCTGCAATAAGGCAGAGGGCTGAGGAAAAGGTGTATTGGCTTACATTGTAGACCCAAGAAAAAGATATCTGAGTGTAATAAGCCTATTTTATCATATATCTAACCATAAATACCATATAATTTCCAGTGTATTTTTTTTTAAGATTTTATTTCATTATTTTTTAGAAAGAGGGGAAGGGAGAGAGGCAGAGAGAGAGAGAGACAGACTTCATTGTATGGTTGTGTTTCACCTGCCTCCAGCCACAGACCTGACTGGAGACCTGGTTTGCAACCTGGTTATGTGCCCTGGCTGGGGAATCGAACCTACGACCTTTGGGTTCGCAGGCCGGCACCTTAACCACTGTGCTACCAGCCAGGGCTAATTTCCAGTGTATTGAAGTGTACATCATTTAAACCAATCTATAGAGAAACGATCCATTAATTCACTCATTTAGCTTTCATTAAAATGTGCTATAAAATAGGGCTCTGGTATGAATTATAGAAAGGAAGTAATCTACTTGGTGGAGAAATTATTGTGACTGTGATCCAATCAGAATTAAAACAAATTCAACTAGCTTTTTGATGCAAACATACACTATATCTGTGTTTTTTCGTAGGTAAATTATTTTCAAAAAGAATTACTTGGCTGTCTTGAACAAGTTATTTTTTTTTTAAGATTTTATTTCATTATTTTTAGAAAGAAGGGAAGGGAGAGAGGCAGAGAGGGAGAGAGACATCAATGTATGATTGCTTTTCATCTGCGTCCAGCCACAGACCTGACTGGAGACCTGGTTTGCAACCTGGTTATGCCCTAGCTGGGGAATCGAACCTGCAACCTTTGGGTTCTCAGGCCGGGGCCTTATCCACTGTGCTACCAGCCAGGAACAGGTTAATCTTAAATGAAAGACAAAGAGGCCGCTTATATTTATATGTTTATATGTCTTTAGGTATTTACTACCACTTTGGAAACCTGTCATACATTATCTGCTAAAGTAGAACATAGTCATATTTGTAACTCAGCAATTTCTCTCCTAGATATATACGGGGTGAACACGATCAATTGGCAATAACTTTGCATCTCCTTATTTCATGTACTTCTTATTAATTTGGAAACACTATGTTTCTAAGGTTATGATTTAACATCATTGTTTCAGAAATAAAGTGTTAAATTCTGAGAGCAATTGTCATGTTGAAGCAATACAATGTTGGAGCAACCATAATTTCTGGACTGCATGCAGGACAAACTGCTAAGGAAATTCCAGACTTCAAAAACATCCCTTTACATACAGTTGACAATGTGAAGAAGGTGTATGATGCTGATCCTGATGTCGCCACAACAACAAGGAAAATGCATAAGGTACACAAGGATCACACAAGTCCAGATATTGTACACAGAATCCAAGAGATCATCAATGAAGGTCCAGGATGTTTATCTTGACGTTTTGAGAGAAGTAGTTGTACCATGGATGAAGCAAATGGACCTCATTTTATCTTCCAATAAGATGGTACACCAGCACAGAACACCAAAAAGGTGCAAGAATTTATCATTGTCAATGTTCCTGAATTCTGGTCAAAGGAAATCTGGCCACCTAGTTCACCAGATGCAAATCCTTTATAGACTATTATGTATGCAGCATTTGTGAGAGAGAAGTTACTAACCAACCTCATTCCAATAAAGAGGCTGTTAAAGCTAAGACTGAAAACATGATGATGTCCATGGATAAAGAAAAGTTAATTAAAGTATGCTCAAGAATCCAAAGTCAAATTGAGTATATTATTGCAGCAAATGGAGACTTTTTTGAACAATTAAAAAAAATAAACCTAAGTGCCCATCAGTGGATGATTGGATCAAAAAACTTCGGTACATTTACACAATGGAAAACTACACAGCAAAAAGAAAGAAGGAACTCCTAACCTTTGTAACAACATAGATGGAACTAGAAAGTATTATGCTTAGTGAAATAAGCCAGTCAGTGAAAGACAAATACCATATGATCTCACCCATTTCAGGACAATAATGAACAAAACAAACAAATAAGCAAAACAGAACCAGATACATGAATACAATGAATAGACCTTCAGTGGGCAGGAGGGAGGAGGGAGGGGGAGGGGAGAGGAGGAGGCAAAGAAGGGGAGCAGTTTAGTCAAGGAACTAGTATGGAAGAACCATGGACATGGACAAGTGAGATTGAATTTGAGGGGGAGTGGGTGGGTAGGGAAGGGGACAGAGGAGGGTAAAAAGGGGATGGATATAATAAAACAACAATAAAATTCAATTAAAAATAATAATGACTATGTTTCTGTATGTACATATAAGAATAAATTAATTTCAAACTATAACATTTTTGTGGTATGTTATTTAGTTTACTAAAAATTTGCCAATTGATTGCATGCACCCTGTATATTCAACATAAATGCATGTATAGACAAGTCAAAATACATAATAAAAGCAGCTTTACTTGTAATTAATAAAACCATATTAATGGCCTGGCTGGTGGCACAGTGGATACGGCCCCGGCCTGCGAACCCAAAGGTCACTGGTTCAATTCCCAGCCAGGGCACATAACCAGGTTGCAAGCCACATCTCCAAACAGGTCCCCAGCTGGAGGTGGGTGAAAGGCAACCACACATTGATGTTTCTCTCCCTTTCTTCCTCTCTCCCGTCCCCTCTCTCTAAAAATAATAAATAAAATCTTTAAAAATATATATTACTAAAGATAAAAGGTGGAGGGAGGTCAATGTTTATAGATTTAATAATCATGAAACAAGGCCATTATTTTAGGTGTGCTTTCTCTCAGGCCTGAGGTGGAGCTCTTCTAGGAGTAAGGTGCGGAGGAAAAGCTTTACGCCTGTGAAGTGGTAAGGTGATCCAAATTGACCAGGAATAGGCAGAAGTGCTGCAGGTGGTGAAACTTGTGATGGGCAGTGCTAAAAAAGGATTGGGATTTGTACTAGAGTGAAGCAGGCCTTTTATTGTGATGAAGGGGAGCAAGTTAGGGGAGGTATTGATTAGGATGTATCAGAGTTCCAGCCTAAGCACATCTCTTCCACTAATGGTCAGAGTATCTGGAATCTCACAGGCTGTCCCATCCTTTATTACCGAGGAGTACTATACTTACCCACCCTCTGGCATGAATTTAGAAGATCTCTTCATTGAGGGAATCATTAAATATTGTAGTCTTATTCTTATAAAGTTTCTTATTGCATTAGGAAACAAAGCACTTAGCATCTTAGAAATAAAATTGAGGTAATGGGGAAAATACAATAAAGAAATAAATAAGCCGGACTGGGAACCCAAAGGTCACTGGTTTGATCCCCAGTCAGGGCACATAACCAGGTTGCAAGCCAGGTCTCCAGCCAGGTCTGTAGCTGGAGGCAGGAGAAAGGCAACCATACATTGACGTCTCTCTCCCTCTCTGCCTTTCTCCCTTCTCCTCTCTCTAAAAACAATAATAAATAAAATCTTTTTTAAAAAAGAAAAAGAAAGAAAGAAGGCTGGTTTTTTAAAAATGAAATTGAGCCCTGGCTGGTAGCACAGTGGATAAGGTGCCGGCCTGCGAACCCAAAGGTCGCAAGTTCGATCCCCCAGTCAGGGCACATAACAAGGTTGCAAACCAGGTCTCCAGTCAGGTCTGTGGCTGGAGGCAGGTGAAAAGCAACCATACATTGATGTCTCTCTCCCTTCCCCTCCTTCTAAAAATAATGAAATAAAATATTAAAAAAGAAAGAAAGAAAGAAAGAAAGAAATTGATGCATTAGTTGGAAAGAGACCACAAAATGACCTGTTTTTTTTTGTTTTTTTTTTTTTTTTAAGGACTTTACTTATTTAGTTTTAGAGAGAAGAGAAGGGAAGGAGAAAAAGAGGGAGAGAAACATTAATGTGTGGTTGCCTCTCGCACCTCCCCAACTGGGTACCTGGCCTACAACCCAGTCATGTGCCCTGACTGGGAATCAAACCAGCATCCGTAGGTTTGCAGACTGACACTCAATCCATTAAACCATAAGCCATACCAGCCAGGGTAAAATGATCTTCCTGAAGTTGCTTTAATAATTCCTAGTTTTCAGAGTATTACTAATTTTTTTAAAGCTTGTTCCTCTATTAATTTCTGTCACAGAAAGTTGACTTGCTTCATCTCTCTAGAAATTGCTCTTTCATATCACAAAGAAAGACCCACTTATATTGGACATTCTTGTGCAGGACAAAATGTTGTGTTATATTTTCATATTGTATAGTTTACCTCTATTTTGTTGTATTCTCTGATTTTTTTGGGGGGGCACAAAAATATGGAACGCTTCACGAATTTGCGTGTCATCCTTGCGCAGGGGCCATGCTAATCTTCTCTGTCGTTCCAATTTTAGTATATGTGCTGCCGAAGTGAGCACTGTATTCTCTGATTTTAATATTCCCCTTTCTTTGTTAACTTTTCCTAATCTTTCTTTTCTGCTCAAATTCTTCCAATAAGGTATTCTGCTAATCAATGAGTTCAATTTTCAGCTTAAAACTTTTTTTTTTTTAATTTATTTATTTATTTTTAGAGAGAAGGAAAGGGAGGGAGAAAGAAAGGGAGAGAAACATCAGTGTGTGGTTGCCTCTTGCACACCCCCAACTGGACACCTGGCCCAAAACCCAGGCATGTGCCCAGACTGGGAATTGAACCAGCCACCGTTTGGTTCACAGGCTGGTGCTCAATCCACTGAGCCACACCAGCCAGGGCTAAAACTTTATAATACACTTTGCAGAGGCCTTGCAGTGACTATAATGAACAAGTATCCTGTTCCACCCTCCTTGGGTTCTCTTCCAATCATGCATAATTGACATTTCATCACTCAGCTAAAAGTTGTAAATGCTTTCTCTGTTTGAACTAATTTAATATAGCTTAGGCCTTTGTCATATCTATTTCATTTTCTGTTGTGATGAATTGCATATGGCCACAAATTCCTCCCATGATCCTGTGCAATATGACTGTGTGCTTCTTCCTATCAAAAAGTTATCCATTTCATGTGCTCGCTTCGGCAGCACATATTCTAAAATTGGAACGATACAGAGAAGATTAACATGGCCCCTGCGCAAGGATGACACGCAAATTCGTGAAGCGTTCCATATTTTTCCGAGGGGAGCTAAAAGGGGATGGATGTAATACAACAATAAATTTAAAAAAAAAAAGGTTATCTATTTCCCCACTTTTGAATCTTGACCTATCTTTTCTTTTAAAGATTTTACTTGCTTGTTTTTGTTTGTTTGTTTGTTTGTTAAGATTTTATTTATTATTTATAGAGAGAGGGGAAGGGAAGGAGGCAGAGAGGGAGAGAAACATCAATGTATGGTTGCCTTTCACCTGCCTCCAGCTACGGAGCTGGCTGGAGACCTGGCTTGCAACCTGAACTTGCTTGTTTTTAGAGGGAGGGGAAGGGAGGAAGAAAGAGAGGGAAAGAAACATTGATGTGAGAGAGAAACTACCTGAATCTGAAATGCAGGCATGTGCCTTGATCAGAAATTGAACTGGTGACCTTTCACCCTACTGGATGAGTTCCATCCAGCTGAGCCACACAGGTCAGGGCTGGACTGATCTTATGATTTGCTTTTATCAATAGAGTGTGGCAGAAGAGATGGTATGTGATTCCAAAGCTAGGCCTTAAGAGGAATCATAGCTTCTGCTTTCATCCTCTTATGATGCTACCCTGAGAATAGGAGATCACATATGAGAGAACTAAGGCTTCCAAAGGAAAGCCAGCATCAACTGCCAGGCATGTGAGTGGAGCCACCTTGATAGTCCAGCCCAACCACTACAGCTGAATGCAACTGCAAGTGTGAGTCTGAGCAAAATCAGCAGATAAACTGTCACCCAGCCCAGATCATCATGAAAGAAAGAAATCACTACCACTATAAGCCACTAAGTTTTGTTTGTTTTTTTAAGATTTTACTTATTATTTTTAGAGAGAGGGGAAGGGAGAGAGGCAGAGAGGGAAAGAGACCTCAATGCATAGTTGCCTTTCACTTGCCTCCAGCCATGGACATGGCTGGAGACCTGGCTTGCAACCTGGTTATGTACCCTGACTGGGAATAATTTTTTTTGTCTTTTTTGTTTTGTGTTGTTTTAAGATTTTATTCATTATTTTAGAGAGAGGGGAAGGGAGGGAAGAAGAAAGGGAGAAAAACGCCAATGTACATATGGTTGCCTTTCACCTGCCTCCAGCTGGGGACCTAGCTGAGACCTGACTTGAAACCTGGGTATGTGACCTGACTGCAAATCCAACCAGCAACACTTGGGTTCGCAGGTCGATGCTCCATCCACTGAGCCACACCAACCAGGGTGCCACTAAGTTTTGAGGTTGTTTGCTACACAGCAGTAGATAACTGATAGAACTGTCTTTTCTTTCTCACCTTGGTATTCATCTGGCTATCCCTTGACGAATTCAGAAAATATAATTTCTTTCCTATTACTTTTTCCCTTAGTTTAAAAGTTGGAAAAAAAAAAATAAAAGGAAGAGTTGATCTGCACAAGACAATTATTCAAAATTTTACCATCAGCACTTCTATAATCAAGAGATTCTTCCCTCTCTTTTGGAGACCCCTTATATACTGTCAGATTTTCCTAAGCTTGATGTTTTGCTCATTCCAACTCCCTCTTCTGTCATTAATAGGAGCCCCCACAGTTAACTTTCTTTTTTTTTTTTTAGCTGCCTGTCTGCACCCTAATTTTCTATTCAAGTAGTTTCATTTCATTAAAAGCCATCTTATCTCTATAAGGTCTATAGAATTCTTACGCATTATTTTCCTATAAACGTTTCTACAGATTACATTTTCTTCATAGTTTACACCCAAACAAGTATTTTTTTTCATTTTATCAAGAAGGTGCTTTCTTATTTTAATGGCTATTCTCTTCAGAGTTCTTTGGTTGTGGAACTTCTATTGATATTCTGACACCTTTTCAGGAACTTGGGATTTTTTTTTCCTTTAAATTGAAGTTTAAACTTCTTAACAATCGATATTTAGTTACTTGATATGACCCGGTTTTGTTTTGTTTTGTTTTGTTTTTTCAAAGGAATTCTCTTCAGACTAAAGGGCAAATGCCCACCAGGAGTGATAAGGACAACATTTCAGAGCACGCCCTGTAAATTCCACAGGTTATGTCCCCAAGGCACCAATCGCCTAGATCCTAATCTTGTTTCCACAGGAATCCCATCTAAATTGTTCAAGGAAGTGAAATGCTCTGTTCCTAAACTGTGACTTTTAATTTTATTTATTTATTTATTTTTTTGAGCAGTGGTTTTCAAAGATTTTTACAGGAATCAAAAAGGTTAAAACAATTTTTATAACAGTAAGACTTTGTTTGCCCTTTACTCTGTCATGTCATTCATTTTCACTCACAGTGCAGTTTCCCAAGGAAACAATTAGGATTAATTTCACCATTGCTCTGAAAACTAACAGAACGTTTGCTTCTGCATTGGTGTGTTTATAATTTTTTCTCTTAAAATTTAATATAAGAGCCCTGGCTGGTGGCACAGTGGATAAGGTGACAGTCTGCAAACCTAAAAGTCGCTGGTTCAATTCTCCAGCCAGGGCACATAACCAGGTTGCAAGCCAGGTCTCCAGCCAGGTCTGTAGCTGGAGGCAGGTGAAAGGCAACCATACATTGATGTTTCCCCCCCTCTCTGCCTCTCCCTCTTCCCCTCTCTCTAAAAATAATAAATAAAATCTTTTTAAAAATCTAATATGAGGACTTGGCCAGGTAGCTCCGTTGGTTAGAGCATCACCCCAACACACACCAAGGTTTGAGCCCTGGTCAAGGCACAAACAAGAATCAACCAATGAATGTATAAGTGCAACAACAATTCTCCCTCTCCCCTTCTCCCTTTCTCTCAAAAAAAATCAATAAAAATTAAAAAATAAAATCAAAAGTGACATTGTATACCCACAAAGACAAGTTTTCTTCTTTTTGAAACAGAAAAAGTCAGTTTTCATGCAGCCTGTCATCTACCAGACCCAATAAGAGCAGAGACAGGAACTGAATTTTTATGGGAGTTTTATTCAGATGGTTGGAGATCTGAGAAGACACCAGGTTTGTACCCTAACAGAGCTTCTTAAATTCCATTTTAAACCAACTCTTTTTTTGATGAGAAGAAAGATGTAGGTAGGGGTTTTGAAATTCAGGGAAAAAGTTAATCAGGTAAACACTACAGCATTCTTTCATCTGTGTCCTGGGGGTAGTCTTTATTTATGTCCCTGATAGCTTGCAGTCCTCCTGAGGCACAAAGGTGGAGCTGCTTATAGTCTCCTGGAGTCAGGGTGGGTCATACTTTCAGTTCCTGAAACAAGAGCTTTTTACATACATTGATTACTAAGCTTATCAGCTATTACCTGAAACTAAAATTTTTCCAACATTTGAGTCTCCCCTCATTCCCTTACTGTTAGTTTAAGCTATCTTAATTCTATAAGATCAGTTTCATCCGGAAATACTTATTTTGTTGTTGAGCATGTATCTTAGCATTAGAAATACATTTAATTGCAGATCCACATAGGGGTTACATCGTATACAACAACAAACTATGATAAAGCACAAAACAGCTTTTAGCACAGTTGACAACCTGGGGTTATATTAGTCACTTTTAAGGAAAACATTTCCCTGTCCTTTAGAGTTACCATAGATTCCCAATTGTAAATATCAAAGTAGGTTATCTTCTTATTGATATGCTTAAATAAAGTATAATTCCAAAGGCCTTCTGAGGGAGTAAAAACACCTATAAGACATGTAGTGAGAATTTGTTCAACGTAAGTTCCTTTTGCAAGACAAAATTTAGAGATGTTTAGAATATTTTTGCTAAATATACCCAAATATTTTCATCTCATTTGAAAGGAACAAGTTCTCCATAACTTAGGGTGAAACAAAAATTAATGAAAAGAACAGAAGTCATTATTTCTGAAAGATGACTTTCAGGTCTTCTAGAGGCTTGGTGGTTCATTGTTCTTCTGGTGCTTTCTTTTTTAAAAAAATATTTTAAGCCCCAGCTGGTGACACAGTAGATAAGGCACTGGCCTGCGAACCCAAAGGTCACTGGTTTGATTCCCCAGCCAGGGCATATAACCAGGTTGCAAGCCAGGTCTCCAGCCAGATCAGTAGCTGAAGGCAGGTGAAAGGCAACCATACATTGATGTCTCTCTCTCTCTCTTTTCCTTTCCTTCTCTCTAAAAATAATAAATAAAATCTTAAGAAAATACTTAAAAAATAAAAATATTATATTTACTTATTTTCAGAGAGAGGGGATGAGAGGGAGAAAGAGAGGGAGAGAAACACTAATCTGTGATTGTTTCTCGCACGCCCCCAACCAGGGACGTGGCCTGCCACCTAGGCATGTGCCCTGACCAGGAATCAAATTGGCAACTTTTTGATTCATAGGCCAATGCTCAATCCACTGAGCCACAGCAACCAAGTCTCTTTAAAAAAAAAAAAAAAAGAAAAAGAAAGAAAGAAAGAAATTATATTTATTTATTTTTAGAGACAGAGGAAGGGAGAGAATAAAAGCGAGAGAATATCAATATGTGGATACCTCTCACACACCTGCAAGTGGGCCCCTGGCCCACAACCGGTATGTGGCCTGATTGGGAATTAAACCAGCTACCCTTTGCTTCAAGGCCAGTGCTCAGCCCACTGAACCACACCAGCCAGTGCCTCTGGTGCTTCCTTTACTCTGATGTGATGAATCCAAGGTTCTATTTCTGCCAAAATCATCATGGTGGGGTGGTGAGGAGTATGTCCCAAGGTTTCATCTACTTTTCTTCTAGTTGGCTTTTTGGAAATCCTGTCTTCCAGGTCGTGAGCAGTCTCTTATCTCTAGGATCAAAGGAATGTAGGGAACCTGTAGGGAAGAGGTCTCTAATACAAGCAAGGTGATTAATTACAGCTAAGGTCTGACTTAAATGTTGTACATTTTCATTACCTTTACTTTTTGATCTATATACATATCTCCCACCCCAATCATAGCCTGAAATGGTCACCCCTGCACAATTTCATAAGGACTTTGTTGAGTCCCACTTCAAGGAACCACCTTTATCCTGAGCAGGGCAATAGGTAAAGCTTGATCTAAACACAGATGTGTTTCTTGGCACATCTTGGCTATAGTTTCCTTCAAGGTGTGATTCATCTTCTCTATCCTTCATAAGCCTGAGGTCTCCACGCTGTGTGGAGATTCCTAAAGATTTACTCATCTTCTGTGTAATTTCTGAAACACAAACAGGTCCGTGATCGCTCTGGATACTGCTGGGTAGGCCAAAATGAGGAATTAATTCCTTCAGTAAGGCTTTCGCCACCTTTGAGGATTTCTCTATTCTAACAGGATAGGCTTCTACCCATCTTGAAATGGTCAACAAAGACTAGCAAATATTTCCATCCTTGGACCCTTGGCATCTGGGTAAAGTCTATGGCTCTGTCCTTGGTACTGTTTCCCTTCTTTCTTTTGATGAGGATCTGTCTTGGGGTTGTTCTTCTGGCACACAACACATCTAGCAATTACTTTTTGTATGGTTCTAGAAATTCCAGGACTTGTGAGCCACAGTTTAATATACAGGGTTAATGAGTCCCTTGCATAGTGAATGGCCTCATGTAAATGCTTCATGACTGGCTCTAACTGTTCAGGAAACAGTATAACTTCTTTCTTATTCTTTCTTCATCCACTACCAGCTCCTTCTTCATCGAACCCCTAGCTCTCAGCCTTCTCTAAGTCTGCAGTCAAATATTCAGGATCGAATTGTGACAAGTCTAGAACAGTTACCAAAGGCATTATAAAGTTCCCTTAGCAGCCTCTTTTGCTACTCAATCAGGGTCAGCCAGATTGTTCCCTTTAGCTACTTCATGTCCTCTTTCTGATGCCTGGGGCAGTGTAAACTGCCACCTGTTAAAGGTACCTGAACAGCCTCTAATAATTTTAAATTCTCTGCTGCATGCTTAATCTCCTTTTTATTGGAGGCTAACGATTCTTTTTCCTCCAGATGGAATCATATGATTGTAAAATTAGGAAAGTTTACTTTGAGTCGATGTACACATCCACTTGCCTTGGCCTATACTACTTCTTTAAGAGTCAAAGCTGCATACCCAGCCTTTCTGTTTCCTTCATCCATATAACTGCTTCCATCTGCATACAGAGTCCAGTCTGCCTCTTCTAGAGAATGGTCCTATAAATCAATTCTGCTAGAATAAACTTCATCAATTATCTCAGCGCTGTCATGAGTTAGTGCAGCCAAGTTGGACTCTGGGAGAAGAGATGCAGGATTTAACTTACAGTTTTCAGGGAGGCATTGTAATTGTCAAGAAGAATGGCTTGGGACCTGTCCATTCTTCCAGAAGTGAGCCACAAATTTCCCTTTTGCTTCAGCAGGCTCAGCACTTGGTGGGGGTGTATAAATGGTGACAGGCTGTCTGTCCCAAGGAAAATCATCAGCTTCCTGTAAGAGCTTGCAGGAGATTGGAACAGCTCTCAAGCAGGCTGCCTGCCCGTGGACAGTGTGATCTAGTTTCCTTGACAAGTAAGCAATGGGTTGTGAAATGTCACTAAGCATTCGGGTGAGGACTCCTACAGCAATGCTCTGCCTCCCATGAAGGGAGAACTGAGAGGGCTTTAGTGGGTTTGGAAGCCCCAAGGCTGGTGTAGAAGCCAGGTGCGCCTTCAGGGACTCAAAAGCTGGGTGAGCTCTTTCCTCCATTCTGAAGGGATAAACTCTGATCTCTTCAGAGTTTTCCAGTTTAACAGATCTGATGTAGAAAACAGAGTATGTGCCCAATAATATCCAGTGGGAAGCCGCCTGGCCCTACCCTCACAGGAAGTTTTTGCAAAGGGTATTGCCCTGCCCTGGTAGGGGCTTTTCCTCCACTGAATTTGGTCTCCTGATGGGTTTGAGATGGTAAGACCAGCTCAGACTTACTTTTCCCAGTTCCCTCCACCAAGGAGGAAGGTCCCCCAGTGCTGGAGAGGCTGCAGGAACCCTGACCTTGTTGCAGCAGCCATCATATCTAGATCTCCCTGATCCCTCTGCTCTGAGCTTCTGCCATCTGTCACAGGCAAATTCCCTTTTCACTGGGCCATTCATCTATGTCCTTTCAATCCTGCATCCTGATTATGTAAACTCATGCAAGTTTCTAGGTAAGATATTTTGTTCCACTTCCCTGATATTTGACAAAACAATTTCCACCCTGGCTGGTGGCTCAGTGGAATGGCACCAGCCTGTGAACCAAAAGGTCTCTCGTTTGATTTCCTAATCAGGGCACATAACCAGGTTGCAAGCCAGGTCTCCATCCAGGTCCATAGTTGGAGGCAGGTGAAAGGCAACCATACATTGCTGTTTCTCTCCTTTTCTTCCCCCATCCCTAACTTTCTCTCTGAAAATAATGAATAAAATATTAAACAAACAAACAAAAAATAAATAAAAAATAAAAACACTTTCCTTTTAGTTGTAGATTAATAAGCATAGGTCAATTAAACAGCCAAACTTTGCCCCAAAGGGCTGCTTGCTAGAACAGAGACTTTCCTCCCATTCTACTAGACAGAGCTCTGTAATATCACAAAAACCAGAAAATACCTTAATTAAACCAGAAGGCACCTTTTTACCAGACAGAGCTCTGTAAACCAGATGGCACTTGAATGCCTAACTAAATCGTGACCCAGGATTGTAACCTGAACCAGAAACTGCAGTGATTCAATAAAAAATGAAGACATAGCCCTGGCTGGTGGCTCAGTGGAATGAGCACTGGCCTGTGAACCCAAGTGTCGCTGGTTCAATTCCCAGCCAGGGCACATAACCAGGTTGCAAGCCAGGTCTCCAGGCAGGTCTGTTGCTGGAGGCAGGTGAAAGGCAACCATACATTGATGTTTCTCTCCCTCTCTGCCTCTCTCCCTTCCTCTCTTTCTAGAAATAATAAATAAAATCTTAAAAACAAATAAACAAACAAACAAAACAGACAAGCAGAAGATAGTCTTTCAAAAACAAAACAACGGTTCACAATTTAGCATTACAGTTATAAATTCAAAGTTCCAAGCCCCTGATATACCCAATTAGAGGAGGATCTTGCACACACTCCCTAACTCTCATGCCACATGTAATTCCCTATCTCTGAGCAAGGTGCATGGCTCCCTTTCCCCTTTTTGCCCTGCCCCCCTTTAAACCAGTTGAGTTCTCAGGCTGTGTGTCTGTATGCAAGTCATTGGGGCGGTGGGGGGGGGGATGTCTGGGGAAGCAAGAGAGAGAGATTGAGTGTTTGCTGCCCTATTTTAAGCCATAATGGCACCTTGTGACACAGTGGTAGAGTGACCAATCATGGCCACCTGTGAAACCTCCCACAACTCTGTAAACTCTTTCATCACCATTCTATGGTCAAAACCCCCTCCAATCTTCTTGAGGGAAGAGGTTTATCCACTCCTTTGCATAACCAAGACACTAGCTACCAGCCATAGATATGCAAAGTACTTCTCTTAGGAAAAATGGCTTACCTCAGTGTCCCACCCCCATCCCCAAGCTGCAAAGAGTAGGGTTTTTGCCTTTCTCCCACTCTGTAACAGGTGCCTTATCAGACAGTCTTAAATTCCATTTTAAACTGACCTTTTTTTGAGGAGAAGAAAACTATAGGTAAAGGGTTTGAAATTCGGGGAACAAGTTAATCAGGTAAAAGCTGCAGCATTCTTTCATCTGTGTCCTAGGGGTAGTCTATTTATGTTCCTGGTGGCTTGCAGTCCTCCTGAGGCACAAAGGTGGAACTGCTTATAGTCTTCTGGGGTCAAGATAGGTCATGCCTTCAGTTCCTGAAACAAGAGCTTTTTAGTTACATTGATACTAAGCTTATTAGCTATTATTAGCTGAAACTAAAAATTTCCAACATTTGAGTCCCCTATCATTTTCTTTCTTTCTTCCTTTCTCCTTTTCTTTCTCTCTCTCTTCTTTCCTTCTTTCTTTCTTCTTGCAGTTTTACAACTTTATTCTACTATCAGGAGTTAGTTCTCATCCACATTGTTTGGAGACTTTTGAAAGTAATGACAGGTACCTAGGTGATCAACTATAAAGCTTGTTTGGTGAATCTTCATCCTCCTATTTTCTGGGCAACTGCAACCACACCCAGGTGCCATATAGGACTTTGCTTAGTCCTTTGGCCCAGATGGTTTTATTGAGCTTAGTGTCTATGTGCACATCTGGAGTTCCCATCTCCTCCCAGGCAAAGTTCCATGATCTCTTTGAGGCCTGAGTGGCACGCTTCTTAAAACCCTCTCCATGGGTGCACTTGTGTTGATGGTGTACTTATTACCTTCTGATGGCAGAACCATCCTTGTTCTCACCACCCTTGTTCTTGGGAACGATTCCACTGGGCTCAGGTTGCAAAGAAAGCCCTACAAAGACCATTTTCAAGAGTGTTAAGGAGGTCTTGCAATACAAAAGTTTAAGAACTGAATGAGAGAACAAATGGTAAGAAAGATTAAATTGCCCTGTCTGGTGTGGTTTAGTGGATTGAGTGCCACCCTATGAACCAAAGGGTCGCTGGTTCAACTCTCAGTCAGGGCACATGCCTGGGTTGCAGGCCAGGTCCCAATGAGGGGGCGGTGAGCAAAGATCAAGAGGCACCACACATTGATGTTTTCCTCCCTATCTTTCTCCTTCCCTTGCCCTGTCTCTAAAAAGAAATTTAAAAAAAAATTTTTAAATTAAATTTTCCTTAACTCTTGTTGTTTGACAGTAAGTCTCCTCCTTTGGGTTATCCTTTCCTTCCACGGGGCATCTGATGCAGAAGAGGTGTCTCAAACTGCTGGTGTGGGGCATCCCTGCCTGGGCTGCCAGCCAAAGCCACTGCAGGGTTGACACCAGTCAGTTTTTTGTTGTTGTTGTTGTTGGATAGGGGGTCCAAAAGTGAAGGGACAGCAAGGAGAGCACCCAGGAACAGGAAGAGGCCTAGGCCATGGGGTCTTTATCTAACTCTCCAGCTAGGAGCTTCTTTTCTGTCCCCCAGCCCACACCTCCTCCAATCTTTAGAATCTGCAATCTCCTTCCAGGGTCCTAATGACTTTCTCTGTCCCTTGATTCCCTCTCTGGAGCACATGGGCTCCTGGGATCTGAGTGCCTAACCCTACCTAAAAGACAATAGACAACCTTACCTTAGGGAGGTTCTTAATTTCAGTAAAATAGAAAAGGATAGGTTGCCTTTATATGGCAGGTGTTTCTGCATTAATTCCAAATATACAGTCCTTAAAAAAAATCCTCAAGTTCTCAGCAATTACAGACTTTTGGGGTAAGTAAGATTGGAATAGACCACTTAAAACTTAGGTAGAGCAGCTCTGGCCCATATGGGTTGGTCGGACATTGTTCAGCCAAGTGAAATGTCGGTTCGGTACCTGGTCTGGGCACATGCCCTGGATTGTGGTTGGCTCCAGGATTAGAGGCAACTGACCTCTCACATAAACGTTTCTCTCTCTCTCTCTTTCTCCCTTCCCCTTTCTGCCTAAAAATAAAATTTAAAAACCTTTAAAAATAACCTATGTAGAGCACAAAAATTTCCATTATTTTGCATCCAGAGCATTAACAATTATGCTGCTTGACCTGGCCGGTGTGGCTCCATGGATTGAGTACTGGCCTGTGAACTGAGGGGTCGAGGTTTGGTACCCGGTTAGGGCATATGCCTGGGTTGCAGGACAGAGGCAGCCACACATTGATGTTTCTCACCCTCTTTCTCCCTCCCTTCTTTTCTCTCTGCTTAATGAATAATTAAAATCTTTAAAAAAGAAAAAAACAAACAAAACAAAACAATTATGCTGCTTACACAATGAGAATTTCTAGAGTGTATGTGGCTGGCACCCTAATGAATCTCTGGCAGGCTTATACCCTCTTTAAACAAGGTAGGTTCTTGAGGGCATCAGAGACAAATTTTATCAAAAGTCAAAATCTTATCAGGAGTAATATTCTTTATCAAATTTTAACACCTAGAGAAACATTTTCACAATTTTTCATCTGCACACACAGCTTCCTCAATTAGTTCAACATTATGGGAAAGTGTAGTAGGTTTTTGTAATTTCTAACCCAGTCACTTTTTTTTTTTCACCAAAAAGGGGACTTCTGTAGCATTTTCAGATTTTTCTTAACATCTTCCTGCACTATAAAACTTCTTTTCTTTAGTAACTTCCAAATGTTAATGTCCAGAGAAAAATTCTGCTTGAACCCACAACATTTCCACTATTAGAGCTAATTTTTCCAATGTTAAACTAAAAATCCTGAACTGCTATGACTGAAGTGTTTTTTATAAGATTTTATTGAGCCAAAAATGCTATCCAAATAGAAAACTGGGTCCTGGGCTGGTGGCACAGTGGATAAGAAGCCAAGAAGCCAGCCTGCAAACCTAGGGATCACTGATTCGATTCCCTAGTCAGGGCACATGGCCAGGTTGCAAGCCAGGTCTCCAGCCAGGTCTTTGGCTGGAGGTGGGTGAAAGGCAACCATGCATTGATGTCTCTCTCCCTCTCTGCCTCTCTCCCTTCCCCTCTCTCTGGAAATAATAAATAAAATCTTTAAAAAAAGAAACTACTAAAAAACAAACAAACAAAAAACTGGTCTTGAGACTTAAAATCCATGTCTAAACTACCAGCACAATGGCATGTCCATCTGAGGTATTGCAATCTTTTTTTTATATATCAAGTAGAGAGTAGGGAGAAGAAAGAGGTAGGCTGGAAGAATTGACGTAAAATGGACTTCCAGCCAAGATGGGGACATAGGTAAACATGCTTCATCTCCCCATACAATCGTAAAAAGGCAACTAACCTCAAAACACAAAACAACCAGAACTGTCAGAAAATTGAACTGTGCGTGGAAGTCTGACGACTAGAGTTTAAAGAAAAAATATTCATTCAGGCGGGTAGAGGGTGGAGCAGTGGTGGAGACAGGGAACCAGGGTGGAGAGGATGTGGAGGATGTGGTATGGCCAACAGAAGGCGCTGGTGGCAAGGCAGTGACAGCAGCCAGTGAAACCAGTGATCCCACATTCACATGTGGTGGATAAGAGCTGGGAGAGACACTTGGGGAGCAATCCTAGCCCCAGATCAGACCGCATAGCCCAAGCTGGGTTCCAGAACTAGGAAAATAAAGCCTCTTAGCTTCTGGCTATGAAAACCAGTGGAGGTTAGGGAGGCAGAAGAAACTGCCTGTCTCTTAGGAGAGTACGTTTAAAGGGCCCCCACATTCCTAGAACACATGCACACCCACCACTCTGGGAACCACCACCAGCGCAACACCTAGAAGGGTGCCAGTTATATACAGGAAGCGAGTGAAGTGACTGGAAAAGGGACAAGTGTCAAGTGAGCAGTATTGCTCCCTTTCTGACACCTCTCCCACATTCAGCACCACAAAGTGGTGAAACGGGTCACCCCACACTGACAAATACTTAAGGCTCTGCCTCTTACAATGTAGCATGTGCAATAGCTCTACCTAAGACACAGAGACAAACACAGAGACAAAGGAATATGGGCCAAATGAAAGAACACATCAAAACTCCAGAAAAAGAACTAAGCAAAATGGATATAGCTGCCCTGGCTGATGTGGCTCAGTGGATTGGTGCTGGCCTGTGAATCCAAAGGTCGCTAGCTCAATTCCTTAGTTAGGAATATATATAAGATAATATATATATATATATTCAAATGGATATAGCCAATCTATCAGATGCAGAGTTCAAAACCCTGGTGAGGGCCCTGGTTGGTGGCACACTGGATAAGGTGCCAGCCTGTGAACCCAAAGGTCACTGGTTCGATTCCCAGCCAGGGCACATAACCAGGTTGCAAACCAGGTCTCCAGCCAGGTATATAGCTGGAGGCAGGTGAAAGGCAACCATACATTGATGTCTCTCTCCCTCTCTGCCTCTCTCCCTTCCCCTCTTTCTAGAAATAATGAAATAAAATCTTTAAAAATAAAATAAAATAAAATAAAACGTGGCTAGTTCCATTCCCAGTCAGGGCACATGCCTGTGTTGCAGGGTGGGTTGTCAGTTGGGGGCGTGTGGGAGGCAACCAATGTTTTCCTCATACATTGATATTTCTCTCCCTCTCTTTCTCCTTTCCTTCTTTCTCTAAAAATAAATAAATAAAATCTTAAAAAATGAAAAAGAAGATCAAAACTATGAACAGTAAGCCGTGGCTGGTGGCACAGTGTATCCACTGTGAATCCAAAGGTCGCTGGTTCGATTCCCAGCCAGGGCACATAGCCAGGTTGCAAGCCAGGTCTCCAGCCAGATCCGTAGCTGGAGGCATGTGAAAGGCAACCATACATTGATGTCTCTCTCCCTTTCTTTCCTTTCCCCTCTCTCTAAAAATAATAGATAAAAACCTTTAAAAAAAGAAAAAAAGAAAACTTCGGAGCAAAAATCATCACCAGGGATAAGGTAGGAATTTGAATTATATATTACTGTTACGAAGTACCCCAAAAATTGGTGGATTAAAACAACCCACATGTATTATCTCATAGTTTCTGTGTGTCAGGAATTTCAGCATGGCTTAGCTAAGTTCTCTTCCTTGGGGTCTCTCACAGGCCGCAATCAAAGCTCAACCAGTGTTGTAATATCACCTGAAGTATATACTTCTGAAATCTCTCATGTTGTTGGAAGGATTTAGTGTTTCCAGGCTGGTATGTGATGGGCCTCCATTCTATGCTGGCTGCTTGCCAGAGGCCACTCCCAGTTCCCTGCCTTGCAGGCCTCTCCATAGGGTTGCTCACAATATGGCACCATCAGACTAAGCCCACAAGAAGAACTAAAGAAAGAATGCAAGCACGAAAAGCATTGCAAGCTCTGGCCATATAGCTCAGTTGGTTAGAGCACCATCCCATTATGTCAAGGTTGTGGGTTCAATCCTCAATCAAGGCAAATACTTAGGTTGCTGGTTCAGTCCCAGGTCTGAGTGCTTATGATCTCTGATTCAGATGTATACAGGAGGCAACCATTGGTGCTTTTCTTTTGCATTCATGTTTCTCTCTCTAAAAAGCAATGAAAAAAAAATGTCTTTGGGTGAGGTTTAAAAAAAATTAACCAATGAATGCTTCAATAAGTGGAACGACAAATCAATTTTCTCTCTCTCCCCTTTCTTCTCTCTATTTTATCTATTTTAAAGATAAAATCAGTAAATAAAAATTAAAAAGAAAAAAGGTACAATAATTTGTAAACATTGATAAACTTCTAGCAAGATGGAGAAACACATAAATTACCAATGTCAGAAATTAAATAGGGGATCATCACTACATAGGGGAGGTTTGTATACTATACCCAACATTTCAAAAAGTGTAATAGGCTTTATGGAGTAGATGAAAAAGCATGAGCTTAGGAATCAAAAGACATGGGTGAAAAACCTGGTGGTTTTACTAACCAGCTGTGATATAAAGCAAATTACTTCACCTTTTAGGTCTCAATTTAGTAATATGTAAAATGGGGGTTGTAATAATTTTTTAAACATTTTAATTGAATTTATTGGGGTGACATTGGTTGGGGTTATAATATTTTAACTCAAAGACTGAAAAATGAGGATTAAATGAGATTGAAGTAGATAAAGAGTCTGGCACATAGACTGTGCCCAATAAATGATAAATTTCTACTCACCCCCTCCTATCAAGAATGACATTTACCAATAATAAGGATAAACAATGGGGACTATGTTTTTATTACCAATGGTATAGATTCATTATGAAATAGTTTTTATATTTAAAGATTTCCAATACTACCTTAGCATACTGACCAAAAGCTCTATTTTCACATCAGTATATTATATCTAGCTAGCTAGCACCTATCTATCTATTTATATATGTATGTATGTATGTATCCATCTATCTATCTATCTATCATCTGATTAAAATAAAATGGGAAGGCCCTGACTGGTGGCACAATGGATAAGGCATTGGCCTGTGAATGCAAAGATTGCTGGTTTGATTCCTAGCCAGGGCACATAACCAGGTTGCAAGCCAGGTTTCCAGCCAGGTCTGTGGCTGGAGGCAGGTGAAAGGCAACCATACATTGATGTTTCTCTCCCTCTCTGCCTCTCTCCCTTCTCCTCTCTCTAAAAATAATAAATAAAATATTTTAAAATAAAATAAAACTACCACAGGAAGTGGAAACTGGAAGATAAGGCACTGTTCACTGTGGATATAAAAGGACATGACATTTAACAAGAAATATGATAGGGCTCACGATATTTAGTTGGTACAAATAAACATTATGATTAGAATTTAGAGTTAAATCTAACATCAGTTTTTACTCACAAATTACTATTCAAGTCTTCGCTTTCTCTACGTATTACATATCATCATCATCATCATCATCATCATCATCATCATCATTAAAATACTTGAATATCTACTAAGTACATTAGAAATTCAGACAATGTTGGAAGAGTTCACTGAGATGACATGACCTGTGTGAGCTGAACCTGGGCAGTTAGTCTCCTCACTCTCTTCCCTGTCCTTGTAATGAACGTGCTGCCCACAATTTCCCGTAGTGGAGGCTGTTTTAAGAATAGAGCCTTAAGAGAGTACCGTATTGTTGAGACCGTCTGGAATGAATCCATGACTAAACTTAGTTATGGCCTCCATATAAATGTCTAAGATTGTGGTAGGTGGGTGTAGATATCTAATCATCTTGTGACTACCCAAGATAAGAGACCTCCCCCAAATTCCCAGCCTTTAAAAACCCTCAAAACGATGGTCCCAGGGTATGATTTCCCTTCCAGAAGCACACCCATGTCTTTCCCTTTTCCCCTTTTCTTCCCCCATAGGTGTGCATTTTCTAAACTCTAAGGATCCCAGAGACTTGCCACCAGAAAGCAAGGTCTAGTGGCAGCTCATCCTGGGCTAAACCCCAAAGCTGTCTCCAAGGCCCTCTTTTATGTGATTCTCCAGTGAGCCAGAGTAGCCTGGCCTAGGCTCATTTCTTTCCTACATTTTTAGAGAACCGAAGCATCCCCACCTAATTGTTCTTCTGTTGCTTTTATCCTAAGTCTTTCCTTATTTCACTGTCCTAAGCTTAAAAAAAAAACCACCCTAAAACAAACAAACCCTCATATATAGGTTTCCTTAATAAAACTTTCACCTACCAACCTGGGAACTCCCAGGGAACTCCTAAGTTCATACTTCACATTTCTCCTACTTTGGGAAACCAGATGACTGAGGATGGGAGGGTCTGCTCTGCTTCCTGGTACATCTTTATTGTACAGGTTCTCAGTAAATGCTTGATGAAGGGATGAAGGAGTGAATGACTGAGAATGAGTACTTGGTGCTATCCCTGGAAACCTGTTCAAAGCCTTATCGTGAAGCAACCCTCTCTCCTTAAGGATGTAGTAGTCTTACAGGGAAAATAAGACAAGTACAGAAATAGTACAGGTAGAAAGTGAGACATGCCCATGAAGTGAAGTTTTATCACTTATAAAAGAGAGGTTTATCTCATTCTGGGATAAGTAGTGAAAAGAGAAAAAGTGATGTATACTGAGGATTTACAGAATATGGCAGGTATTGAGCTAGATGGCTTCCATGCATAATTTAATTTCATATCACTTTTATCCTGTTAGATGTTTATTAGAATTCCCATATTTAAGAAGACATAACTCAGTCTTGGGGAGGATAAGTCGCTGGGGCAAATTTTGAGATAAGAAGCAGCAAAATCTGGGAGTCCACCCATGTCTATTTGCCTCTGGTGGAAGAAATATCATCTGTTACTGTTTTTATTTTTGAAAATGAATTATTGCATTTTTAATAAATAAATACTTTAGTCTGTTTATTGTAGTAGAAAGTGGGAAACAGACATCCAGGCACAGCAGCAACATAGTCATTGAGGCTGGAGGAGAGAGATGGTGGGTACTCAGGCTGAGTGGAATTGGGGTGCAGACCGACCCTACATTCTGAGGTCTAACAATGCCTTTGGAAAGAGGAAGGTCACATGTTCAGCACAGGGGATATAGTCAATAATATGTAATAACTATGTACAGTGACAGATGGTTATTAGACTTATGTGGAAATCACCTTTTGAGCTATTTGAATGTCTTTAATGTAAAGAGGAAAGACATCATTTAAACCTACACAGGGACCAAATCTCTGTTAATGCATCTACAGGTTATTTTCAGGATTTTTCCATTTCATCTTGTTTTCCTGCTTCTGTTGAATTTCTGTTCTGGGTTTCCCTCTGCCTCCACAGTATAATACATCCACTGAACTCACAGAGATGAATTCATTAATTCCTCATGGCATTAATGACTATAATTTCTTTTTGAGCCCTTACTATAAGCCTGCCCTAGGCCATAACTGCCAACATGAGTCAAACGGAGGCTAACATGAGTCAAATGGAGGCCCTGTCTCATAATTATGTCTTTACTTGGGTCTCTCTCAAATTCCCTGTCAAAATATGAACTCCTTTGGAGTTCCTTTGTTATTTCTTGTAGTTGAGCAAATTGGTTAAAGGAATAGATTGATGTCAGATGGAACTAGGTTCAAATCCCAGTTTTCTCCTTTGAATTGTAGAAGCTTGATTACAAAAGCTTCTATGAGCCTCAGTTTCCTTCTCTGTAAAATGGGGATGATAATCGTGACTTGTGATGATTTGATAAAACTAGACAAGTTGAGTGCTTAGGACAGTGCCTGCCATCTAGTATGTGCTCAATAAATGGTAGCCAGAAACTGAAGGATGACGAGGGCAAAGGGAAGAGTGAAGAGTAAAAACCCTAGTCTTATCTTTGTAATCTGAAAAATTAAATTGTATAGGTAAACAGCAACTTTGGACTAATCACAGTCTCTATGAGCTTGTGGGTGGCTCATAAATAGGAGCCACAATCTTGTGCTGCCTGCTCCCGATACCACCAGGATCTCTTCTCACATTTGGAATGTGTTTAGTGCCCTCTTCCCTGTGACCTCTGACTTGTGCCCAGTCCCAAAGACCTTGAATTTCTGCGCCTCTCAAATGATCTCCTTCACATCAACTTGGTTGACACAGAAGATAGTTGATAGTAAAAGGAGGACTTCATGGACCATATGTTCTGAATGAAGAAATTGTCATGAAGTAATTGGTGAGAAAACTGTTCATTAGCTGGATTGTACAAAGAGTAAAAGAAATCAGGCCACACTGAAGTGTACATCTCAAGTGTAAATGGAAATTGTCTCCCAGTGTGCAGGCTCTTGTTCCTACCCCTTAAGTGAGAAGCTAATATCTACAGAATTGAGGTGTAAGGAAGAGTTTGCAGGATTGGAGAACTTTGCAGTCATAAGTTGGTGCTTCAAAGGAAGTGCATCTCACACCAACCAGCCATAAGCAACGTGCCGCTCCATTGTCTCAATCACCTTTTCACCTATCATTCTTCCCCTTCTTAACTATGTCCTAGCCCTCAGGATAACCAATTCTTGGGTCTGCAGTTCAGAGAAATGTATTTCTTTCAAAGTTTCATCTTTGGATCAAAGATTGAATTATTCAGTTAAGGCCCATATCCATTATTATAAATTGGTCTGATACCTTCCTAATTAAGTTAAACTGAATTTTACAAACATAAGCCATCATGAAAGAATTCTCATGTATTTTTAGGAAAAGGATATATTTATCAAATTATAAAATAATATAATCCATTTTAGTTTAAATTTAATATTGAACAAGTATTATCATTTTAACATTCACATGGTAAAATATTAAAACCAAAAATGATATTCATAAACAATGTACACTCTGGTTGTTTCCTCTGAGCTCCATCTTATTACATGTACCCACTTCCCATCCCAGCTTTAGCAGTGAACTCCCTCACCTCTATAAGTATTTCTTGGGTGTTCTTTCAGAATTTTAATTAAGATACAGGTATATACACACAAATATATCCATGACTATACACATATATGGAAAATATAGAATGGTTGCTGCATTTACTTTTTTGACAAATAAAAAAATTTTTTTAAAGATTTTTATTTATTTATTATTCTTGAAGAGAGGTGAAGGGAGAGAGGCAGAGAGGGAGAGAGACATCAATGTATGGTTACCTTTCACCCACCTCCAGCCACAGACCTGGCTGGAAACCTGGCTTGCAACTTGGTTATGTGTCCTGGCTGGGAATCAAACCAGCGACCTTTGGGTTCACAGGCCAGCTCCTTATCCACTGTGCCACCAGCCAAGGCCTAAGAAAAACTTTTAAAATTATGAGCTCAATTAATTTGGTGTCTTTCACATGTTGTATATTTTCATCACTATCTATAAGAAGAGAAGTTAGCTTTAAAGAAAGAAGGAGGGGCTTCCAGCCAAGATGGAAGTATAGGCAGACACATTGCATTTCCCTCTACAACTAAGAAGGACTACAACTACCTCAAAACTGGAGACAACCAGAAGTTCCAGAAAATCAAGCTGCATGGACGTTCAACAAACAAAGATATAAAGAAGAAATACTCATCCGGACAGGTAGTAGGGGCAGGGCTAGGGCAGAGAGGACACAGTGGGTGGCAGTGGCAGCAGCTGTGGCAGGATGGCAGAAAGCCCAATCACACATTACAAGTCAGAAAGAACACCTGGGGAGAGCTCTCAGCAACAGACCAGACTGTGCATTTCACAGTTCCAGTGCTGGGGAAAATAAAGCCTCATTGCTTCTGACAGTGAAAGCCAGTAGGGGTTGGGGGGTAGGAAGAAACTGCTGGTCTCTCATCAGAGTCTGCTTGTTTAGAGGCCCTCACAGTCTGTAGACCCACCCACTCTGGGAACCATGACCAGAACAACAGCTAGAAAAACATCAGTCCCATACAGAAAGTGGGAGAAGTGCCTGGGAAAAGGGACGAGTGCTGAGCAAGTGAAGTTGTTCCCTCTCAGACCACTCCCCCACATATAGCTCCACAATGTGGTGAAATAGGTCACCCTGCTCTGATAAGTACGTAAGGCTCTGACCCTCACAACTAACAGGTGCGACAGCTCTACCTAAGACAAAGAAGCAAGTACAGGAGCCTGTCAAGTTGAGGAGACAGAGAAGTATGGACCAAAAGATGGAGCAGATCGAGGTTCCAGTGGGAAAACCAAGCAATGAGGAGATAGCTAACCTAACAGACACAGAGTTCAAAACATGGGTGATAAAGATGTTCACAGACCTGACAGACATGCTTGAGTATGGCAGACACAGAAGGGAGGAAGTGAAGGTTAGGCTATGTGAAATGAAGGAAAATCCACACAAAACCAATGTAAAGGTAAGGAAACTGGGATTCGGCTCAATGATTTGGAGCATAAGGGAGAAATATTCAGTTAACTACTACAGAATGAGAAAACAAGAATAGAAGAAAATGAGGAGAGGCTTAGGAACCTCTGGGACAACTTTAAATGGACCAACAACTGAATCATAGGTGTGCCGGGCCAACCTTATAAACAGAACTTTCCAAGGATAAGCAAGCTCAGACATGCTAGGTTAACTCTTTCCTATACAACTCCCTTTGGCCTTAAATTTGGCTGGTACATCCATGAACCAGACTCAGGCATCCTCAAGAACCTCATTATACCCAGACCCCCCTGAAGCCTAAGGTGATGGCATAGACCCCGCATCTGAGACAGCTATGGTGGTGACTATGTAGTTATGGGGTTCTATTAATGCCCAACTTGGTAGATCAAATAATAGTTCCTAGATATTTCTAGGTCCTAATGCCTGTAATTTGTGAATGTGGTAAGAGGGATTTTAAAGAAGAAATTAAGCATCTTGAAGTGGGGAGATTAACTTGGATTATCCATGTGAACCCTAAATGCAATCACAATTGTCCTTATAAAATAGAGACCAGAGGGAGATTTGATTATAGCAGGAGAAATTGGAGATGTAAGGATGGAAGCAAGAGATTGGGATGATGTGAAGAAGTAATCATGAACTAAGGTATAGGAGACCATCCAGAAACTGGAAAATGCAAGAAAACTGATTTTCCCTTAGAGCCTCTGGAAGAAGTGCAGCCTTACCAGCACTTAATTTCAGTCTACTGAAACCCATTTTGGACTTCTGGCTTTCAGAACTGTAGTACAATACATGTACGTTGATTTAAGCCACTAAGTTTGCATTAATTTGTTACAACAGCAATGAGAATAATACACCCATGTTACTTTTCTCCTAAATATACACTTTCCTTTTATAATGCATGCTTGCGGGGCAATATCCACTTTGTTGGTGTTTCATTTTTGACCTATTCTAGGATGGACATGTCAGAGTATAACACCATGTGTTGTTGCTTAGTTAGCCTGTCATTGTCCAGCACTCAATAACAAGCTAGTAATTGTCCTTAATAATAGCCCCTCCAAAGGAGTATACCATTGGTATCAGGCAAATGCTGCCCAAAACCCTAGAGGGTACCATTGCCTAGTGCCACAAGTTCCAGTATACGTAACTATCAATCACTGACACTTGTAGATCAAAAGGCTTATTAGAACTAACCAGTCCAAATAGGAGGTCAATCTGCACATAAAACTTCCTGGATAGTTTCCTTACATATCCTCTTTCCACTGGCTCCTTAATCAGCATAGTGATCTTCTGTACTCCCTTCACCTGGTTTCCTATACTGCTCTATTGCTATCACATAATTGGGCTGAAAGATCCAAGTGAATGACTAGCTATGTACTCATCCCACTGGGAACATTCTTCTAATCAAGATAAGTAGCACACATCTGCTCCCACAATACATTCAGAGATATCATTTACAACTGTGTGGGTGTGTGAACCGCTCACTCACCAAGTAAAACATAATACACGTAAGTTTCAAGAAACAGATAAAGCAGGTCAACTTTAGCAGGAGATAGAGGAAGCCTGGCCAGACATGGAAGCTTTGTAAGATACACAGTCCTTAATGTAGAAAGAGGCATCATTTTTCTTTTACTTCTGGAGGGCTTTAGTGTGGTAAATTCACTCTCATTGTCCCCAGACTTTACTGGACAAGAATGCCCTGACTTTTGTCAGGGTTTATTAGTCACACCTCCCCTACACCCCCTCACCCATAGCTAGTGCCCTTTACAGACTCGGGTTGTAGAAATAGGTGGCCTGCAGGCAGACTCTGGGGCTACCACCTGGTTGCAAGTCACACCTTCTAGCAAGCACCTGGTAACATCACAACTTGTGACTTGTCAACCAACAGACATATTTACACAGTGAGAACTCTGGATGTCAAATGACTTTTCTTTAACACTTTATAAGCATTCATAGTACAAGAGTGTAACAAACATTTAAATTTCACATTCTCCAATGGCACACTGAATTGGCTCAGACCCCCTCACTCATTAGTTTTTTTCTGTACTGTGAGTTTGGCCCAAACTCAATCAGCTGAATTCAATTTTTAGAGAAAGGGGCACAGACCAATGAGTTTTACACAGGAACTTCAGGTTACAAGAGCTTCTCAGAGAGCATGTCATCCCTTCAGGGAGTTCAGAGCAGAGGAGGTCAGCTGTAGCCAAGGGAAAGTTTCTTTCCTTAAAGCAGTCAAATTCAAGGTAAGAGGATGGGAGAGACTGGGCGCTTGTGGGAGCAGCTTCACACCAGAAAGCACAGGTTTGCACTTACTTTCAGACTTAAGTTGCTGTCCACTCAGTTTCAACAAACTGAGACATGATTTGATTCAATAAGCTGGCTTCAATCCTATCTCTATAAGCCTCCAAATGTTCACCAACAGAAAACATACACTATCATACACCAGGGTGTCTTCTTATGTTACTTAACCCACAGTCTATTAACAGTAATGACGATGAGAGAAGTCTTACTTCCTCCTTTGGTCCACCACTTAGGCAAGAGCATGCACCACCAGATACAAGGAAGTGTTATCAAAACCTTAAACTGGCCCATGCTGCTCTGTGTTTCTTCCAAAAAGGCTTCTTAACTTTCCCAGCTCCAGGGTGGATGCCAAATTTGTCAAGTAAGCCCAACACAGGAACAAGGTATAAAGTCATTAGGGAACTGGCATGGAATAGTTATTCTTTAACTGCAAAAATGGACTTTAATTTTTAATTTGACTTAAACATTGCTTTTAGTACGATGACATCACTAATGGTGTAGAAAGTGCTCTGAAGATGTGTTCATTTCGCCTGCTGTCTTCTTCAGGTTTAGAGGCACCAGTACTTTTTCAAATACGTACATCCTTTAGGTTTTTGTGTGAATGCAGAACACTGCACATAAGGGACAGTCTTCAAATCGCACACCAGCACTTCAGCAATCTGCTGGGTGATAGGTTTCTGTGTGTTTCTGACAAGTTTCTCAATAGTAAAGGGTCATGTTTCTGAGATTGCTTTTGGTTTTAACAAACCAGAAGTCCCTGGACAATAGTGAATTATCTCAGGCACCCACTTTTAACATTTTCAAACAAGGGCAGAAGACAACTAAAGAATAGACTAGGAATATATCTGTTTGTGGATAGCTGTAGGGTTGTTCTATCAAATTTTCTTGCCCTGCAGGCCAATAATTGTGACTGTATAGTTGTCAGAAACTGTTGAACGTATTCAGACAGTTTGTTGTATAGCCTATCAAGACTTTTTTAAAGTTATGTTTCCCAATAGCACCATCACTCACAATACAATTATCTGCATTATTGAAGTATTTCTTCTAATCCAGTTGAAGCACTTCAGATTTAAATTTGAATTTGGCTTCACTGCCTGACTTACGGACCTTGGTTATTTGTATCAGCTTGAAGATTGCCTAGTAGAGAAGAAAGTGGAAGAAGTGTTTAGGCTGAGGAAGTTCAGGAAGCTGAGGAGGTGGGCCAAACTGACCAGGTGATGGCGGTGGGTGGCAGAGGCCAGAAAGCACTGAAGAAAACGTCTCAAATAACAGGAGGGGTAATGGTCAGTGGGCAGCTCACTCCAGCACACTGGCAGTTCCAACAGGAATGGAGGGCACTGGGGAAACTGTTCTACTGGCCCCTGCCTTGCCTAGTGCCTGGTAGTTTCAGAATCTGCTGTGGAAAAGCCTTGCTCAGAATCTGCTGTGGAAAGGCCTTGCTCAGACTGGCCTGAGCCTCTTCTCTATGCCCCCAGTAGTTATTTTGGGGGCCAAGAGGTCAGGACCCCAACCACCAGACTGCTGTCAGTTACAGAAACATTCCCCTGGGAGCCAGCGGTCTCCGTGTGTCACGAGACTTGCCACAGGGTACACGAGATACAGAAGGGCGTATTACTTGACCCTCAACCACGGGGAGCACCAGAACCGGCACACTTGGGGTTTCACGAACCTCCCTGGCTTACAGGTTTCCTGTAACTTTCCTGCCTCCAGCTGCATCTTCTGCACTTCACCAAAGAGCACCTCCTTCTCCTAACTTTCAGACCCCTAACACCTGGGAAGTTCGGTCCCTTGCAGGAAGAGCGGGTCTGAAATGTGCACCTACCCATTGGACTAGTGAACTAATCCGCACAACAGCCCGGGCCTAAGGCGGGCGGGGTGGGGGGTTAGCCTAGCGACATCAGAACACGGGAGGTCGGTGGGCAGAGCTTGAGTTGGATCCTGGGGCTAACCCTCAAGGGGGTCCTGTAGTTGGTCCTCTTAACCCTCTCGTCTCTTTTCCCCAAAACGGAAGACCTAGGGTCTGCCAACCCCTTCCCCAGGACTTTGAGGCATCCTCAGCACTAGTTTGGGAAGTTGCCCTGATTGCTTGGCTCAGGTGGAGCCTTTTCATAGAAAGAAGAAGATGCCCCCATAGGAAATGGGGGCTGGAAGTTTGTCAGGAACACGGAGACTGGACTCACAGCACCGTCAGCCTGAATTGGTGTAATTAGAATTATGGGAGCCTCTGGCCTGGATGGTGTGGCTCAATGGACATAAGGGAGCCAAGGCGGGGCTACTTTTTTTCTTCTTCTTCTTCAAGATTTTATTTATTTTATTTTATTAAAAGATTTTATTAATTATTTTTAGAGAAAAAGGCAGAGAAGGAGGAAGAAAGGGAAAGAAACATGGTTGCCTTTCATCTGCCTCCAGCTAAGGACCTGGCTGAAGACCTGGCTTGCAACCTGGTTATGTGCCCTGGCTGGGAATCGAACCAGCCACCTTTGGGTTCACAGACTGGCACCTATCCACTGAGCCACTAGTCAGGGCTCAAGATTTCATTTGTTTTTAGAGAGAGGGGATGGGAGGACAAAAGAGAAGGAGAGAAACATCAATGTGTAGTTGCCTCTTGCCACATCCCCCAACTGGGGACCTAGCCTGCAACCCAGGCATGTTTCCTGACTGGGAAATGAACCGCAGCCCTTCAGTTCATAGGCTGGCGCAGAGCCACACCCACCAGGGCCGGAGAGTAATTTCTTATAATTAAGTTTACCTAACTATGAAGAAAAAGCAGGAGGCCCACATATAATAACTCCCGGTAATGGGATAAAGTGCTTTATTCTATCGTTCGGAGTGAAAGGAGAACATTGTTTTTAACTACAGACCTACAAACAATGTTTGCACAGGGCTACCAACATGTGAATTGGTCATATAAATAATGTATTTGATCTTTAAACTACATAGAGGAGCCATTCGTTCAATAAAAAAGTATTTCACAGTGTGCTAGACCGGTTCATAAAATATTTTCAACAAGCTAAACTTAGCTAAAAGACAAACAGGTAACTTTATTTTCAAGGATTTTCTTATTCATGGCATTTGAAATGTTCAAACAGCCTTATCTGTATTTACTGAAATAGGAATTTCGCTGTTGGATGTCTGGAGTGGCGACAACTTCACTTTGAAATGGTCTTAGAGCTAGTAAAAATATTCTCGTTCTTCTAAAAATCAGGTATGAAGACAGAGGGCCAGCGTAGGTAAGGAGGCGGCCAGGTGGGCCCATGGAGGGGAGGCTGGCCTCAGAGCCGCCACACGTGCGGTGGGGTGAAGGCTGGATCCCTGGCTCCCAGGTTCCCAGGCTCCTGACCACCTGGGCAGTCAGTGTTGGGCCCCTCTCGGGCCTGTGGCTCCCGGGAAAGCAGGGATTGGGTTTGTGGTTCTTGGCCTTCTAGGCCTTGGTTGTGGGGTTTTCCTCCTTGTCTGAACCTGGCCCAAGATACCAACATACAGAATATGCTCTTGTTCTCAATTTCTTGAATAAAATGGGGGTTATTGGCCTGGACATTTTGGGAACGCTATCCCACTCCAGGCGTCACGAATTCCACGATGTTAAGGTCAAGTCAGTGTTCAAGCCAGTCAATTGAAATACTCAGTGTATGCAGGGATGTCCCTGAGCCAGATGCAACAGGTACATTCTTGAGAAGCGGCCAGCGCTGATCCCAAGCCCTGAGTTCTAGTCCTGCCTCGTCCACCTGGCCCAGGTCCATTACCCTTTCTGTGACCTAGTTTGCTTATTGGTGGAATGAATGTGTTGGACGCCTCTCATGTCCCTCCTAGCTCAGGGAATCAGAAGTCTTTCCTTTGGAGACAGACCAGAAAAACATGTGTTTCTAGCCAGGAGGTCACTGATAAGAGGTGTCTCCCTTGTTTTCACACCAGGAGCCTGCAAGGGCAACTGGGAATCTCTGCCCTGAAGACTGTTTATAAACTAATAACAGCAGTGTAAAACACACCAATGTGAAAAATAGGAGACCTTGGGGGTTTTGTTTTGTCCTAAAATTTGCTCTTAAATTTGCTGGTTCACTTTGGGTCAATCTCTTCCTCTCTGTGAACTTGAGATTTCCCAGCTGGCAAATGAAGGTGTTGGATTAGGTCACTGGTTCTTAGTCCCCTTTTCCATACCCCATGCAACTAAAGAGTGAAATACTGGTTCTGTAAGGCCATGGTTTTCTAGGGGAGGGGAAAAGTGGGGTTTGAAGGGAAAAAGAAAATAAATAAAAATAAAATAAAAATCAGATATGAATTGTTTGGTGGGTAATGACAAGGTAGCACATGAAGAAAAATATTTTTTAATAAAAGAGCAAACGTAGTAACTGGAGGAAAATTTTGAGATTTTGGAAGTGTTAAAACAAGAGTAGCAGGGAAAATTATGCCAAATATGATGAGAGGAGCGGATAGGGGATTCCAGAAACAGTAGTAAGTTTGGTAAAGGTGGGTTAGTTCTGCTACCATGGGGTGGGGATGGAAAGCAGGTGCAAGGAAGAAGGTATTTTTTAAAATATTTTATTATTTTTAGAGAGAGAGGCAGAGAGGGAGAGAGACATCAAGGTATGGTTGCCTTTTACCTGCCTCCAGCTACAGATCTGGCTGGAGACCTGGCTTGCAACCTGGTTATGTGCCCTGGCTGGGAATCTATTGACCTTTGGGTTCGCAGGCCGGCAGGAAGATGTATTTTTTGAACTGGGTACCTAAAAAACCTTAAAAAGACGGGGGCACTTTGTAATTCATATGCCCATATGAACCATGGGACGGATTTCAGTTAAGCCTGGTGGGGAGCAGGGGATGTACAGGCTATCCGACAGAAATCCAGAAAGAAGTGGTGAAAACTCCTCAGCGGAGGAATAGGAAACTGCTGTTTCCTATTGCCTAAGGTTGGGAATAAGCTCATGGGACCCCCTGGGACTTGTGGGGTGCACACTCACTCCTAAAACTGTCCAAGGGGGCAGTGGGAAAAGCAGTCCAAGGGAGACAGCGGTGACGGCTGCATTAGGCGCCACAGGCACACGCGAGTCCCTACTCCACCTCTGGATCTCTCCAGGGGCACCAGACTCACTACTGAGTCCCCCGGAGCGCCACCCTTCCTTGGACACCCACCTCTCCTCCCCTGGGTGCCAACCGCGATAGTCCTAGCAGATGCGAGCAAAAACTGCCTGTCCCGACTCCACTGATCGCCAGTTCTGGGACTACCTGGTCCTCCAGAGCCCACGACGGGTAGACGGGGGGCGCGCGGCTCTGCACCCCAGAGGAAGACCAGAAGTGGGGTCTGGGAGACTGAATGCAGAAGACAGCCGTGTGCTGTGCATGAGCCTAGGGACGGGGACCAAGCCGAGTGGGGAAGTAGAACAGTGGTAAAGGCACTCACACCCAAAAAAGATCTACTGTTGAGCCAGGTCTTGAGCAGCCGAAAGTCACGTGACCCCACTGGGTGGGTCGGTGGGAGACCTTAGTCATCAGCGAGTCACGTGAGCCTCTTGCCAGGCTTCAGGCCCCGGGTCAGGTCCGTTAACTTTAGCGGGACCTAGACTGGAGCCATTTCCTTGAATCGTCTTGCCCCCCCGAAATGGGAACGCTCCCCTTCTTCCTAGAAGGGAGTGTTGATTGTGTAGGAGGCAGAAACAAGTGCCGCGACACCCCGCGGCCGCCTGCCTGGGTTCACTGAGACCGCAGGGCACGGCCGCGCGTCCCACAATGCAGGAGGCCCCAGCGCGGGCCTATGAGAGGCTGCTGCGCGCTGACGTCAGAGCGCGGGTGTCCGGCGGAGGAGGATTTGGGGCCGGCGACCTAGCGAGCGACAATGTCGTCACCGTCGCTTCTCAGGCGGGCAGTGATCCTGCCTTGTGTGTCTTGTGTGCGTTTTCCTCGGTCTCTGCAGTGCTTGCGGAATGGAGGAAGTCTAGGGAAGGTACTTCTTTGTCCTAGCTAGAAAAACAAAATGGTTATTCATTCATTCATTCTTTCATTGCTAGGACTTTAAAATATATATATATATTTATTTTTAAGAGAGATGGGAAGAGGAGAAAGAGAGGGAGAGAAGCATCCATGTGTGGTTGCCTCTCCCATTCCTCCAACTGGGGACCTGGCCTGCAACCCAGGCATGTGCCCTGACTGGGATCCAATTGGCAACCCTTTGATCTGAAGGCTGATGCTCAATCCACTGAGCCACACCAGCCAGGGCCCAAAATGGTTTTAAAATAGGTTAAAAATAAATCAAATAAAATAGGTTAAAAGAGTAGTCCAAAATCTTCCCTCAAAGCAGACTCCAGACCACCCTGGCTCCTTGGCAAGTCCAATTAAACATTTCTTAAGAAAAACAATTTACATTTTAATCAAATACAGATATATGGGGAACGGTAGACAAAATCAGGAGATACTTCATCATTTTATGTGGCCTAGTATAACCCTGGTAGGAAAACCTGACAAGAATAGCAAATTAGCCCTGGCCTAGTAGCTCAGTTGGTTAGAGCGTGGTGCCCATGTGCCAAGGCTACAAGTTCTATCTCCTGTCCGGGCGCTTATAAGAAGAGGCCAGTGAATGTATGAATAAGTGGAACAAGGAGTTCTGTTTTCTCTTTTCCATCTCCTTTCTCTAAAAATCAATAATTTTTTAAAGCTCTTTTAAAAACATCAAATTAAAGGTAAATTATATGCCTGTTTTGCCCATCAATGAAGAGACAGACACTTGTAAGTAGGAAGTTAACCAAATCTAGTGTTATATAAAAAAGGATACTACATTATGAGCCAGTTAGGTTATTTTATTTACTTATTTATTTAAAGATTTTATTTCATCATTTCTAGAAAGAGGGGAAGGGAGAGAGGCAGAGAGGGAGAGAGACATCAATGCATGGCCCCCTTTCACCTGCCTCCAGCCACAGACCCAACCCGGAGACCCGGTTATGTGCCCTGGCTGGGGAATCGAACCCGCGACCTCTGGGTTTGCAGGCTGGCGCCCTATCCACTGTGCCACCAGCCAGGGCCAGTTAGGTTATAAGAATTAAAGGTAATGACTAATTAAGGGGGAAAATAGGATCATTTCAAATGTAAAGAAATTATTAAATTAAAACTTAATTCATTGTAGGTGCCCCTTTGATTTTAATGTCCCTCGTATTTTTGGCAACTAGAATTAAATAATTTAATTCTGAATCAGGGTTTAGTTTTCATGTTAACAGCTTTTTCTGCTCAACTCATTTTCTCACTGTTCTCATAAATGTAGAACAAACTTGTTTTAAGATTTTATTATTTTTAGAGAGAAGGGCAGGGAGGGAGGAAGAAAGGGAGAGAAATATCAATATATGGTTGCCTTTCACCTGCCTCCAGCTACAGACCTGGCTGGAGACCTGGCCTGCAACCTGGTTATGTGCCCTGGCTGGGAATCGAACCAGTGCCCCCCAACTTGTTGATGTACTGTCTCTTTGTCAACCAGGAGATAACTTCAGGGTTGCCAGGAGAATATTTGAATTTGTTTTGCAGGAGGAAAGAATGTCTTCATGGTAGCTGAGACCTGCTGCTGACGCCCAGGAGTCTGATGTGAAAAAGTTTTATCTGTGACCAAAGAAACACAGATTTCTCTCTCAGTTCCTTAGAACTCCCTCTCTCTCTCAACCCTTGGAAAACTCTTCTGCTTGGTCTAGAACTTCAGAAATAGCCTTTGGACATTAGCCCACCACTTTCCTGAATAAAGCAAACTTCTCTTTCTACCCACCATTTGTTTCTGGAGTATTGTCTTTCAAGCAGCGAGCAGCTGAGCTTCAGTTTTTCAGTAACAGAAGGGACATTAATCTGACAAAGGATATCTGCAAAAACCAACCAACCAACCATATAACACCCTACTTAATGGTAAAACAGTGAAAGCTTTTTCATCTTTACAATGTTCTGTTGACAAACCTGGGACTTTGTATACTTTTCCCCAGTATGAACATTGCTGATGCTACATACATGTTTCTCTGTCATTTCCTGCTAATTGGTACTTGGATCATTTTATTTCTTTAGACATAATAATTATTATGTCTAACTCACAATGTACCTGTATCATAGTAATTGTAATATCTGAATTATTTTCATTTCCCTTTCTGCTTCCTAATATTTCTGTGTGTGGTCCATGGTTCTGGTTTCCTCATGTGTTCACTCTTTATCCTTGAAAATCTGTGGGAGAAAAAGGATTTTTAGCTTTATCCAAAGAGGATTCATTGCTCCTACAACTGCCTTAAACTTTCTCAGTCTTTTTTTTAATTTAATTTTATTGTTGATGTATTACATCCATCCCCTTTTCACTCCCCTCTGTCCCCTTCCCCACCCATCCACTCCCCCACCAAAGTCAATCCCACTTGTTGTCCATGTCCATGGTTCTTCCATACTAGTTTCTTGACTAAACTGCTCCCCTTCTTTGCCTCTTCCTCCCCCCTCCCCTCTGCCCACTGAAGGTATATTCACTGTATTCAAGTATCTGGTTCTGTTTTGCTTATTGTTTGTTTTGTTCATTATTTTCCTGTAATGGGTGAGATCATATATGGAATTTGTCTTTCACTGACTGGCTCATTTCACTAAGCATAATACTCTCCAGTTCCATCCATGTTGTTGCAAAGGGTAAGAGTTCTTTCTTTCTGCGGTGTAGTATTCCATTGTGTAACTGTACCAAAGTTTTTTGATCCAATCATCCACAGATGGGCACTTAGGCTGTTTCCAGCACTTGGCTATTGTAAATAGCACTGCTATGAACATAGGAGTACATAGGTTCTTCTGAATTGGTGTTTCAGGATTCTTTCGGTATAGTCCTAGTAGTGGAATTGCTGGATCAAAAGGCAGTTCCATTTTTAGTTTTTTAAGGAACTTCCATACTGTTTTCCATAGCGGCTGCACCAACCTGCATTCCCACCAACAGTGCACCAGGGTTCCCTTTCCCCACATCCTAGCCAACACTTGTTTGTTGATTTGTTGATGATTGCCATTCTAACTAGTGTGAGATGGTATCTTACTGTACTTTTACTTTGCATCTCTCTGATGGCTAGTGATGTTGAGCATTCTTTCATATGCCTTTGGGCCCTTTGTATGTCTTCCTCAGAGAGGTGTCTGTTCAGGTCCTTTGCCTATTTCTTATTTTATTTATTCTTATTTTTAAAAACATTTTTTAAAAGATATTTTTATTTTCAGAGAGAGGGGAAGGGAGAGAACAGAGAGGGAGAGAGATATCAATGTATGTTGCCTTTCATCTACCTCCAGCTATGGACCTGGCTTGCAACTTGATTATGTGCCCTGGCTGAGGAATCAAACCAGCAACCTTTGGGTCTGCAGGCCGGCACCTTATCCACTGTGCTACCAGTCAGGGCTCTTTGCCCATTTATTTTTTTTTCTTTGCCCATTTTTAATTGGGCTGTCTGTCTTCCTGGTGTTGAGTTGCATTAGTTCTTTACATATTTTAGATATTAAACCCTTTTCTGAGGTATCATTGGCAATTATGTTTTCCAGTACAGTTGGTTCCCTTTTAATTTTGCTGGTGTTTTCTTTAGCTGAACAGAAACTTTTCAGTTTGATATAGGCCTATTTGTTCTTTTATTTCCTTTGCCCTTGGAGAAGCATCAGTAAACGTATTTCTGAGTAGGATATCTAAAATTTTACTGCCTGTATTTTTCTTCAGGACCTTTATGGTGACACTGCTTATGTTTAAGTCCTTTATCCATCTTGAGTTTATTCTGGTGTATCGTGTAAGTTGGTGGTCTAGTTTTATTTTTTTTGCATGTTGCTGTCCAGTTCTCCCAACACCATTTGTTGAAGAGATTGTTTTTACTCCATTTTATGTTCCTTCCCCCTTTGTTGAATATTAATTGACCATAGAGTCCTGGGTTTATTTCTGGGCTCTGTATTCTGTTCCATTGATCTATGTCTATTCTTATGCCAGTACCAGACTGTTTTGATTACAATAGTCTTATAGTATAGTTGGATGTCTGGTATTGTGATTCCTCCTACCTTGTTCTTGTTTCTCAAGATTGCTATGGCTACTCGTGTGCATTTTTGTCTCCATATAAATTTTTGAAGTATTTTTTTCTTTTTTTTTTTTTAAGATTTTATTTCATTATTTTTAGAAAGAGGGGAAGGGAGAGAGGCAGAGAGGGAGGGAAACATCAATGTATGGCTGTGTTTCACCTGCCTCCAGCCACAGACCTGACTGGAGACCTGGCTTGCAACCTGGTTATGTGCCCTGGCTGGGGAATTGAACCTGCGACCTTTGGGTTCGCAGGCCGGCACCTTATCCACTGTGCTCCCAGCCAGAGCCTGAAGTATTTTTTCTATCTCTGTGAAGTCTGTCTTGGTATTTTAATTGGGATTGCATTGAATCTATAGATTGCTTTCGGTAGTATGGACATTTTAATGGTGTTAATTCTTCCCATCCATGAACATGATATATGCTTCCGTTTACTTGTATCTTCCTTCATTTCTTTCTTCAATGTTCTGTAGTTTTCCAAGTACAGGTCTATTACCTCCTTGGTTAAATTGATTCCTAAGTACTTTGTTTTTCTTGTTGCTATAGTAAGTGGGATTTGTTTTCTAGCTTCTATCTCTGATGTTTTATTATTGGTATACAAAAGTGCTTTTGATTTCTGAATATTGACTTTATATCCAGCTATTTTGCTAACTTTGCTTATTAGGTTGAGTAAGTTTTTGGTGGAGTCTATTGGGTTTTGTATATACACTGTCATATCATCTGCAAATAATGACAGTTTGACTTCCTCCTTTCCAATTTGGATACCTTTGATTCCTTTTTCTTCTCTGATAGCTATGGCTAGAACTTCAAAATGATGTTGAACAGAAGTGGAGAAAGTGGACAGCCCTGTCTTGTTCCTGATCTTAGGGATAAAGCTTTTAGTTTTTGCCCATTGAGTATGATGTTGGCTTTAGGTTTCTCATATATGGCTTTTATTATGTTGAGGAATGCTTCTTCTAGTCCCATTTTGCTGATTGTTTTTATCGTAAATAGTTGCTATACTTTATCAAATGCTTTTTTGCATCATTGATGTGATCATATAGTTTTTGTCTTTCATTTTGTTAATGTGGTGTATTACGTTTATTGACTTGTGAATGTTGCACCATTCTTGCATCCCTGGGATGAAGCCCACTTGATCATGGTGTATGATCTTTGTAATGTATTGCTGGATCTGGTTGGCCAATATTTTGTTGAGAATCTTAGCATCTATGTTCATCAGAGATATTGGCCTATAGTTTTCCTTCTTAGTTGTGTCTTGACCTGGTTTTTGGATTAGAATAATATTGGCCTCATAGAGTTTTGGAGTCTTCCCTCTTCTTCAATTTTTTGGAATAGGTTGAGAAGGATAGGAGTTAGTTCTTCTCTAAATGTTTGGTAGAACTCACCTGTGTAGCCATCTGGTCCAGGGCTCTTGTGCTTTGGGAGATTTTTGATTACTTCTTCAATTTTGCTAGTTGTTATTGGTCTGTTCAGGCTTTCTGTTTCTTCTGGATTCTGTTTTGGTAGATTATACATTTCCAGAAATTTGTCCATTTCACCCAGGTTGTCATATTTCTTGTCGCAGAGTTGTTTGTAGTAATTTCTTACAATCCTTTGTATTTCTAAAGTATCAGTTGTGATTTCTCCTCTGTCATTTCTGATTTTGTTTATTTGGGTCCTCTTTCTCTTTTTCTTGATGAGTCTGGTTAAAGGCTTGTCAATTTTTATTTTTTCAAAGAACAAGCTCTTGGACTTACTGATTCTTTGAATTGTAGTTTGTGTGTGTAATTTATTTAATTCTGCTCTGATCTTGATGATTTCCTTCTACTTGCTCTGGGCTGTTTGTTGTTGCTCTTCTAGTTAATGCAGCTTTATGTTTAGGTTGTTTGTATAAGCTTCTATCTTTTCTAGGTAGGCCTGTATTGCTATGAATTTCCCTTTGAGGACTGCCTTTGCTGTGTCCCATAGATTTTGGGCTGTTGTGTATTCATTGTCATTTGTTTCCAGAAACTTTTTTATTTCATCAGTGATTTCATTGTTAATGCATTCATTACTTAAAAGCAGTCTTCATGAGTTAGTGTTTTTGGTTTTTTCCCTTGGGATTAGTTTCTAGTTTCAAGCCATTGTGATTTGAGAAGATGCTTGGTATGATTTCAGTTTTCCTGTATTTATGAAGGCTTGTCTTGTGACCTGCCATTTGGTCTATCTTAGAGAATGTTCCCTGTGCATTTGAAAAGAATATGTATTTTGCTTCTTTCGGGTGAAAAGTTCTGTATACATCAGTTAGGTCCATTTCCTCTAGAGTGTTGTTCAATGCCACAATATCCTTGGTGTTTTTTTTTGTTGTTGTTGTTTTTGTTTTTGGAAGATCTGTGCGTTGTTGATAAAAATCCCCTACTATTAGTGTGTTGCTGTCTATATCCTTCTTGAAGTCCTCCAAGATTTTCCTTATATATTTGGGAGTTCTTATGTTGGGTGCATATATGTTTATTAGAGTTATATCTTTTTGATGGATTGTTCCCTTAAGTATTACAAAATGTTCTCTTTTGTCTCTTTTTATGGCCTTCCTCAGAAAGTCTGTTTTGTCTGAAATAAGTATTGCTACTCCTGCCTTTTCTTCATGTTCATTTGCTTGATATATATTTTTCCATCTCTTCACTTTCAATCTGTGTCAATCTTTTGTTCTGTGGTGAGTCTCTTGAAGACAGCATGTATGTGGGTTATGTTTTCTTATCCATTGAGCTACCCTATGTCTTTTGATTGGCACATTTAATTCATTTACATTTAAGGTTATTATTGATTGATACTTACTTATTGCCATTTTCTCCCTTTGTACCTATGTTCCTCTCTGTCTATCTCTGTTTCTTCATTTTTTTAAAGCAGACCCTTATCATTTCTTGCAATGCTGGTTTGATAGAGATGTATTCTTTTAGTCTTTTTTTTGTCTGGGACACTCCTTATTTCTCCTTCCATTTTGAATGAGAGCCTTCCTGGGTAGAGTATTCTTGGTTGCAGGCCTTTGTTGCCCATTACTTGAAATATTTTTTGCCATTCCCTTCTGGCTTGTATTGTTTTGGTTGGATAATCATTTGATAACCTTATTGGAGCCCCCTTATATGATATTTGCTGTTTCTCTCTTGAATCCTCTTTTAGGATTCTCTCTTTATCTTTGAAATTTGACATTTTAATTATAATGTATCTTGGAGTGGGTCTGTTTGGATTCATCCTCATCGGAACCCTCTTGCTTCCTGAACTTGAGTAACATTTTCACTTATCATGTTAGGGAAGTTTTCTATCATTACTTTTTTGAACAGGTTTTCCATTCCTTGCTTCTCTTCTCCTTCTGGTATCCCTATGATACGGATGTTATTGCATTTCATGTCCTGCAGCTCGTAAAACCTCTTCATTCTTGTTCAGCCTTTTTTCATTTTGTTGCACTGTCTTGGAATAGTTTTCTAGGTTGTCCTCCAACTCACTGATCCAATCCTCTGCTTCCTCTAGCCTGCTGTTGATTCCTTCTACTGTATTCTTCAGTTCAGAAATTGTATTCTTTATTTCCTCCTGGCTCTTACTGATAGTTTCTATGTCCTTTTTAATGCTGGTATAGTTCTCAGTAAGTTCCTTGTAGCTTCCCTGGAGTTCTTCATAGTTCCTGTGGAGTTGTTTATAGTTTTCTTTGAGCTGGCTAAGCTCATTGAGCTTCTCTGTCATCTTTATTCTGAATTCTATATCTGATCATTTGTTTGCTTCTGTTTCATTTAGTGATCTTTCTGGGGATTCCTCCTTTCCTTTTGATGATGGACTATTTATTTTTCTCCCCATTTTTAGGTTTCATTGTAATCCAATCAGACTGTGATGAGCTGCCAGGCTAAGGAACTGCTGGAAGGATTGATTTAGTTGTAATCCTATCAATCTGTGATCCACCACCAGGCTCAGTTGCTGCTTGGGATGACAGACTGATTCAGTTGTAAATCAATTAATCAGCTACCAAACTCAGGCCCTGCTGAACTAGACAGAGAGGTTCAATTGTAATCCAATGGATCAGCCACCAGATCAGGTGCAGCTTGATCTGATCAATGAATCTGATCAGCTGCCAGGCTCAGGAGCCACAGTAAAGTACAATTGCAATCCAATGAATCTGTGATTAGCCACCAGACTCGGGTGGGGCTGGGCTGGACTGTACTGTAAGATTCTATTGTAATCCAATGACTCTGTGATCAGCTGCCAGGCTAAGGGGCCACTGGGCTAGACCAAAAGATTCAGTTGTAATCCAAGAGTTTGTGATCAGCCACCAGGCCCAGAGGCCAGTGGGCGGGATAAACCAGCTCAGTTGTGAATCAATGAATCCACAATCAGCCACCAGCTCACTTGCCACTCTGCGGGGCTGACTGTCTGACCCAGTTGTAAATCCATCTCCAGGCCCAGGTGCTGCTGGACAAGAGATATCTCTTCAAATGCCAACTATTGTATCTATGCTCAGAGACAGCAGGGAGGGAGAGATTTATTTAGATGTAAATCAGAGAATTGTGATCAGGCGCCAGGTTCAGGCACCACTGGGCGGGGCAGATTGCTTCCAGTGGGTGGGGCTATGAGGACCCTCGTAAGGAAGCCGCTTGGCACAGCGCAGTCCACCCGAGATGTGGGCGATAGTACCGGGATCCCTACAGCCGCTTCCCCACTTCTCTCCTCTCCAAGCCACCGCTGCAAAGTCTCCCCAGGAGTCTCCAGTCCTCTCTGCCCTCCCTCTGCTGGAGCCCAGGGTAGGTGGACGACAATGTATTTTCATTGTGGTCACCCTAGGAGTTATCTGTCTCCAGCGCTCCCTTAGGCTAGAAAAACCCATGGCTTTCCGCCCTTCTCAGCTGGATGCTGCTCTGCTCTCCACTGTGTTGCTATAGCTGGGACACCCTGATGGGGGACCAGAACTTGCCCTTCTCAGGTGGGGCCCCCAGCTCTGTCCCTTCGTCTGCTGCCTCCAGTGGGGGCCCAGCCAGCCCTCTCATGTTTCTGCGATTCCTACCAGTCAGGTGATGAAGCGTCCTTTTCTGTTTTGTCTGTGGTTATAAAGTTTCTTTCCAGCTGGTGTTCTGTTGGTAATTCCAGCTGTTTTTCTCCAAAAAAGTAATTCCAGATGCGACCTGGGAGGAGATTGGTGTAGCCCCACTTACTCTTCTGCCATCTTGCCGGCTTCCAGCTTTCTCAGTCTTCTGAGACCAATTTTCATGGGTTGAGGTTCCTTGGGTCATTACTAACCCAGGCTACAAATAAGAGCAAGACCTGCCCACTGATTACCTCAATTCAAAGATGGGATTTTTTTTTCTGTTTTTTTTTTCCCTATTAAAGTCAATGTAAAATTAATCTTTTCTAAAGTTTTGGAATATTAGTTCACTCTTACCCTTACCCTTAAGAGAGTCCCAACTTAATATGGAAAGAGTCACCTTATATCATTTTCACCTTGGGTAGCCCAGGACCTTGGCTTCACTTTCCATGCCCAGTGAACCTACTAAAAGCCAGATGTAGTCCTGACTGGAGTTTTTGTGCTCCTGTGCCTCATTCGCTTTTCTGGATTCCCACCTCCTGTAAGCTTTTGGCTTGATAGTTCCTTACTATCTTGTCAGCAATTTGGTGCTTTGGAAAGTTTTTTTTTTTTTTTTTTCAAAGATTTTATTCATTATTTTCAGAGGGAAGGGCAAGTGGGGGCGGGAAGAAAGGGAGAGAAGCATCAATGTATGGTTGATTGCCTTTTACCTGCCTCCAGCTAAGAACCTGGTTGGAGACCTGGCTTGCAACCTGGTTATGTGTCCTGAGCAACCTTCGGGTTCACAGGCTAGCACCAATCCACTGAGCCACACCAGTCAGGGGTGTTTTTTGGTTTTTGTTTTTTTAAGATTTTATTTATTATTTTCAGAGAGAGGGGAAGGGAGAGAGGCAGAGAGGAAGAGAGACATCAATGCGTGGTTGCCTTTCATCTGCCTCCAGCTACAGACCTGGCTGGAGACCTGGTTATGTGCCCTGACTGACAATCGAACCAGTGACCTTTAAGTGTGCAGGCTGGCACCTATCCATTGAGCCACCAGCCAGGGCCAGGGGTTGTTTTTTTAAACTAGTTTATTCAGCCTCTTTACTTGTTATCAGTGGGCATATTGGCCTGAATAGCCTAACCCTCCATAACTGAAGATAGAGATTTGGGATTCCATTCATTTTCTTCAGACTCTTTTATATCTAAAGACACCTTACTGAATGCTTCCTTTCCTGCATTTCACATTTTTTTTCTTACCTGTGTGCTTTGTAGACCATTTCCCCATTTTCTAGCATTGAATCTCAATATAGAGACTGCTAAAGCCAGCTGATTTCCTCTATCCTTTATCGTTGACGTGCTTGCCTTTTTTTTTTTTTTTTTTAATTTTGTTATGAGTAAACCACTTTTTTCAGGGTCAAACTTGGAGAAAATTTACTATAATGAGTCTCTTAGCTATTGAGTCTTCCCCCTACAAGATAAGTAGGTAGGTAAAGAATAACTTTCAACTACCATGGAGAATGAAGGAATCATCTAAATTTCTTTTGTCATTGTTTTATATATTTAATATTCACATACACAAACATACAGTCAACAATGCAAATATGGATAATCAAGGACATTCATTATTTATTGAGTGTACTCTGCGCTTGATTTATAGCTTTGAATAGAAGATATAAGTCCTCATGGAGCTCACAGTCAACCTAAAGAGCTAGATATTCAAGAATAACTAAACTATTACTTAATTAGAGCTTTGATACGGACATGCATGATAAAGTACAGGGTGTTATGAAAGCATAAAACAGAAAGACCAAACCTAGTTTGGGTAAGTTTCAGTGAATGTCACAAATTAGAGATCTGAAGGATAAAGAGGAATTGGTCAGGTGAAGTCATGGGATGAACCTTGTTGGCAGAGAGAACATTATGGGTAAAGAGGAAATTTGCCAAGATAAGTCTAGAGAAACAAGGCCTAGATCATACAGGCTTTGTGAGTTCATCCTGTTAGAATTATTAGAAGTTTTTAAGCAAGAGAGAGATTTGATCATATTTTTGTGTTTATAGTAAAGTATCTATCTGCAAATGGAGGAGGGCATGGGTACAAGTAGAAATGAAGACTCCAGTTAGAAGATGATTGCAAGAGTCCAAGAAAAGATGAAGGTGTTTTGAACTAACTATAGTGGTAAAAGTAGAGGTTTAAAGAAGAGTGGCCCTGGTTGGGTAGCTCACTTGGTTAGAGCACGGTTGCAGGTTCCATCCCCAGTCACAGTACATGCAAGACTCAACCAATGAATGCATAAATAAGTGGAACAACAACTGGACATTTCTCTTTCCTTTCCTGCTTTCCTCTAGAATGAATTTTTTAAAAATCTAAAGAAATGTATATATTCACAAAATACTTAGAAAGGGGTGTGGTGATGGGTTAGATGTGAGGAAATGATTGAGAGAGCTGCCAAGCTTTCTCAAGGAATCTAAGATTACTCTTACTTCTCCTAATATGATACTTAACAGAGGCAAACCTAGAGTTGTCAGGGAGGGAAAGAGGGAAATCCCTGTAAATGGAGCTAAGTAAAAACCCTATAGCTTTGAGGGCTGTTAGGAAAACCAGAGGAGTTAGAGGAGTTCCAATTAGGGACCTACTTCTGGACCCAGTCCCTGACTGTGTGATCCTTCATGCCTTCCCTTCTCCTTCACAAACCTCAAGTGTCATCCTGGTTTCTGGGATCTAGCCTTTCCATGATCTGACCCTCACCACTGTCACCCACCAAGTCCCTTTTTTGACCCATGCACTTTTCTTTATTTGAATTGAGCTCTATCTAGTTCCAGCTGCCGAGGACACCAGGTATCCTCTCCCTGATTAGATAAGACTTGGTTTCCTAGTTAATAGCTGCCCGTTATTAAGCATCCACCTCATGCCACCCATTTGACTCTGCATGGAAGCTACATTATTTCATTTAATCCTATCAACTTTTTAACCTTTTCCTATCTTAAAACTTAGGAAAATGGAAACTGAGGGTCAAGAAGAAGTTTAAATGTCCAGCTTGAGGGTCAAGAAGAAGTTTAAATGTTACAGTTTAAATTGTAATTTGTGTACAAATTCACAATTCCTGTATTGATAGACTTGGGGTTCTGTCCTACTCCAGAACCATATCTAGTTCCTGGGGTGCTGTGTCTGGTTCATTCTCTCTCTGCTCCACCTCAGATTCTCTGCCTGTGTTGGGGAGCCCAGTCTAGAAATATTACTTGGTTTTCTAATTTTTTCCTTTGTGTAAGCATTTGGTTTGCTATTCTTTTTTAGTTTTTTAATTAATTTTTATTGTTGTTGTATTACATCCATCCCCAGGTTTGCTATTCTTAACCCTTCCAGCGTGCTTATTCTTTCTAACTTTGCCATAATAGCACACAATAAGGGTCAGAGCCCCGCCTCTGACAACACCATTTCTGTCAACTTCACTGGGAGTATTAAGAACAAGAGGATTGATTCTCAGACAGCTTTGACACTTGGTCTAATCGATCATTTGTTATTTTTCTATTACTTTTATGGTGGCACCCCTTGCTTTCATCAAGACTCTTGATTGAAACCATTTTTCATTTTTTACTGCTTATCTTCCTCAGAATGTTAACACAGAGATAAAAGTTAGGTTTAAGAATGAAGTTGTTTATCCCTGCATTATCTTATATGGGTAAAAATCTGGAACAAGCTAAATGTTTGTATTTAATTTTGTTAAATGAAATATGGTTACCCTTTAAATGGAATTCAACACAACTTAAATTAATTCTTTCATGTAAAACTGTTATCAATATATTTGTTTTTAAAAAACTTACATGTTTAGCCCTGGCTGGTAGCACAGTGGATAAGGTGCCGGCCTGCAAACCCAAAGGTCGCAGGTTCGATTCCCCAGCCAGGGCACATAACCAGGTTGCAAACCAGGTCTCCAGTCACGTCTGTGGCTGGAAGCAGGTGAAAAGCAACCATACATTGATGTCTCTCTCCCTCTCTGCCTCTCTCCCTTCCCCTATTTCTAAAAATAATGAAATAAAATCTTAAAAAAATAAAATAAAAAAAAAACTTACGTGTTTAGCATGTTGCTACTTTAAAAATTACAGGCTTACACTTTCAAATATACATTTAAAATTTTAATAGGCATCAAAATATTAAGAAAGATTAAGTAATTGGATTTTAGGGATTATTGTTACTTTTTCATTGTTTCCTTTTTCCCCTTGAAAAATTTTTCAACAATGAACACAAGTTTATTTTTTAATTTAGAAGTCATTAAAAATTACATCTCCATGATTTCTACAATAATGTAGCTTATTATTTGGTTTCAATACCCATAAAGATAAGGATGTAAGGTGCTTTTGGGAAGGTTGGTATTGTATAATTTATTGTTCATTCCCGTTTAAATCACTATTATATAGTTCAAGTCTTACAAAGTTGACTCCGGTTCATTTGTACTTAGCACCTACTATTTCTAACTTAGATAGTTGAAGGCCTTGGTTTAGGCCTCAGTGGTACAATTTATTTTAAGAACATTATTATGCAGAGGGTTTTGTTTCTTTATATAGTGGTTCTCGCAAGGACACTGTAGAAATCTATGAGGATATTAACCAGACTTTGTGGGCTGTTTCAGGGGTTGCCACAAGTTTAATAGGCACTGGGGGTATAGCTGAAAATGCAAAGAATCTGATAGGTTGTGTCTTGACTCTTTTCTCAATTAGCTTCAAAAAAGAAAGCAAGTTAAACTGTTGAAATCTCTATTTTTCTTCAAAGATTTTATTATTTTTAGAGAGAGGGGATGGGAGAGAGGCAGAGAGGGAGAGAGACATCAATGTATGGTCGCCTTTCACCTGCCTACAGCTACGGACCTGCTGGAGACCTGGCTTGCAACCTGGTTACGTGCCCTGGCTGGGAATTGAACCAGCAACCTTTGGGTTGGCAGGCTGGCACCTTATCCACTGTGTCACCAGCCAGAACCTATTTACTTATATCTAAAAGGGAGATAGCAATATTAACTCTCCAGTTCCTCAGTTGCATCCTCATTACTGCCAAAAGTTCTGTTTACTTTTGGTTACCAAAGTTTCACAAATTCCACAAACCTGGAGTCCACTAATAAAACAGTATTAAAATGGTCCTGGCTGAGGGGAAGAATGGGTGCGTCGAGCTTTCTACAGTGAACGCTAGATGGCAGCCTTCACAGGCGGAGTTTTCTGTTAGCGGACTGATTGGTTTCCTTCCTCCTTCCACAGCCTTTCCCCAGAAACAGAATGTAAGCTTGGAGATGTTTCTCATTATTTTAGTTGAAACAGCAACTGAGGGACAATATTTAACAGTACTTGACAGGGAATAAACTAATAATAGTAAAAGCTTATATAGTATTCACTTTCACTTTTGACAGGCAATGTTCTAATTATTTTACAAATGGTAAAACAAAGAGTAAAGAAATTAACATAATCCTAGCCCACAAGTGTGCTCTCTCACACACATACGTATATGTATAATTTTTTTAAATGAACACAAAACAATCTCATTGTAGTGGATGGGAAGGTAAATTATTTTTCAACTTTTTTTCCCTTTCCTCCTTTATTATTTGGATTCATGCTTTCAACAAAACAAATATTTAAATGTATACTATGTTCAAAATACTAAGATGTCAGTTTGGGACAACGATGGGAAAATAAAATAATTCATATAAAGTTAAGTGTCAAGCCCTTAAGGGCAATACAGACTGAAGAGGAAAGAGGACACACGTGTTAATACTAAAGAACAAGGTGGTATGTAAAATGTGCACAATTTATTCTCACAAAAGTTTTATTGGATGGCAAAGGAAGTATGAATCATTTTTATATTGGGATGAGAAAAAAAGATTAACATTTATTGAAATTTTACTATAGTCTAGAACCCTGAGAGGCACTTTATATAATTTCATTTATGAAAATGTATTTTTATTTATCTTATGTTAAGTAGTTGTTAATATTCCCATCTTCAGGTGAAGGTATTCAGTTTTGTTGTTTGTTTGTTTGCTTTTTGAGAATACATTTATTAAAGCTGGAGACACTGATACAGGGAAGGGCTTAGGATAGAAAAAAGCAACAGGAGATCCTAGGCAAGGCTGCTCTGGATCTCTGGAAAGTCAGGGACAGGTTCAAAGGGTTAGCCCGGGAGGAAATGTGGCTTCTGATAGGAAGATTTTTAGTCTTAAGGAGAGTAAGTAACCTGATCACAGATATGAAGAAGGGGAGGGGTAGAATAAGGCACCGTGGATGGGTCATAATTGCTACTCTTTGTTTTAACTTAAAATGAGAATACAGATGTGTTTTCAGGATATCAAGTAATAGATGTGAATTACAGGATGGTAGAGTTTTGATAGGTCAGATGCAGGTAGAACAGTGCAGGGCAAAACATGAAGACACACAAGCCAAAAGGAATACATGTAAGTCTGATAGGAATGTATGTAAACAGTTCCTAGGAATGTGGGTAAACAGTTATTTTCTTAAAACAGTTCCTTTTTCAAAAAAAAAAAAAAGATTTTATTTACTATTTTTAGAGAGGGGGATAGGGAGAGAGACATCAATGTATAGTTGCCTTTTCATCTGCCTCCAGCCACAGATCTGGCTGGAGACTTGGCTTACAACCTGGTTATGTGCCCTGGCTGGGGAATCAAACCAGAGACCTTTGGGTTCACAGGCCAGCACCCTATCCACTGTGCCACCAGCCGGGGCTGAACAGTTCCCTTTTTTTTTTTAAGGGAAAAAGAAGAGTTGTAAAAATCTGCCCAGAGGTAGAAGATACTAGTGAAGAGATCATTGAAGTGCATCTGCCATTTGCCCCAGCAGCCCCCCACAGTTCAGCCCCAGTTTGTTTTATCTGTTGCCTTTCAAATTCTGATCTTATCCACAGAACTCAGGGAGGTGAAGGGCATCAAGTTCTGGTTCCCTACACATGAATGGTTTTGACTTTTTCACTTCAACACTCACTACTTGACAATAAAACCAACTATATGCCAAGCACTAGATTGCAAGGTGAATGTTCAGATGCCAGTTATTTTAGTCTCTGCCTCAGGTCTTTCTCTCCAAATCCCTGTTAAATTGGTGGCTCCCAGATGACAGATAGTAGGGGACGTGTGGTCCACTGCCTTTAAAATTTCTTACACATACAGAGTAGTCAAAACATTGGCTTTAGAGTCAGACCCACTTTTGATGAAGTGGGATAAGAGAAAAGTGAAAACGCTAGCAGTAAAGCCAGGATTGTCAAGCAGGTTGGTAGCAACACTGTACTGACACTTTCTCAGCCTCTGTTTCAAATAAATCTGTGGGCCCAGCCTCAGGCTGCTGTTCACATGCTTGTGATGCCTCTTTGATTGTTTCCTGACCCCTCCTGACCTTGAGTTTCTCTGACTCTTAAGTAGTCTGCTTTCATGCTAGGTTGATTAACACAAAGGAGATAGAGGAAAGTTGACGGTTAAAAGGGAGATTGAGGCCCTGGCTGGTAGCACAGTGGATATGGTGCCGGCCTGCAAAACCCAAAGGTTGCTGGTTGGATTCCCAGCCAGGGCACATAACCAGGTTGCAAGCCAGGTCTCCAGCCAGGTCTGTAGCTGGAGGCAGGTGAAAGGCAACCACACAATGATGTCTCTCCCTCTCTGCCACTCTCCTTTCCCCTCTCTCCAAAATAATAAAATCTTAAAAAAAAAAAAAAAAGGAAAAAGGAAGATTGAATGCCCTGAATAAGAGAATGACTAAGTAATTTGCAATGCAAATGTTATAGGAGCAGGACCTTTCCAGGGAGTGAATGAAATCAGGTTGCTCTGAAGTGAAGATTGTCATTAAAAAGGGAAGATTTGAGCCCTGGCTGGTGGCTCAGTGGATAGGTGCCGACCTCTGAACCCAAAGGTCGCTGGTTGGATTCCCAGCCAGGGCACATAACCAGGTTGCAAGCCAGGTCTCCAGCTAGGTCTATAGCTGGAGGCAGGTGAAAGGCAATCAATCATACATTAATGTTTCCCTTTCTCTCTTCCCCTCTGAAAAATAATAAATAAAATCTTAAAAAAAAAAAAAAGTGTGTGTGGGGGTGGTGGTGTTGAGATTTGGTTTGCAGTGCTTCCTCCTAGTCATCCTTGTCCTCAGGCTAACACTTGTGGTGCTTTTGCAGGAGACTGTGGGGGAACTATAGCTGGAGACCAAGTCAGTTCTTCCTGGGGCCTACTTATTGCTCTTCAGAGCTGAGAGGGAGAGAACCCAGGCCAGGCCCATTCTCCAATCCTGCATCTGCCCTTGAGACCCGTTGTGAAGAACTGGAGAAGAATCCTTACCCTGAGATGAGGTCAGAGTCGGAGATCAGGGAGCTTCAAGGATTCCCAAAGAGATGTGGAGAAGCCAGAATGCCACAGTGAAATATGACTCAATGATTCCACATGGAGAGTTGTGGAGAAGCATAGGTGAAAACCTGGTCTTGCAATTAGCATGTGAAGTGGGGAGGGGTCAGGGCAGTCATGTGGGACTGAGCCCTTCACATGGGTTCTTGTCCCTTGATATAGGAGAATTTAAACCTGGGACACTGATAAAAGCAAAGGCAGATTTATTGAGGCTCTGCAGAGGGTGAGAACACAGAGATAGGGTCCCAGGTTCTGTGCACCAAATATGGGACTTAAGAGTTTTTATTCCTGGGGAACATGGAAGTTGCTGGGGTTAACCAATCAGGGTGTAGGTCGGCTGGAGTTTTCCTTTTTTAGAAACACTGTCATCCCACCAAAGCCTAGGTATGCATCTGTAATGCAAAGTATTCTGGGATTATGTAGGCTTATTTTGGGATACAGGAAGGGACTTTCCCAAACAGGTATTGAGTTTGTTTCTGGGATTTGTGCCTTGGCTTTAGATCTGAAAGAAAAACTTAAGATAAGTCAGGCCTTAGCCAGGTAGTTCAGTTGGTTAGCACCTGGTCCTGATACACGAAGTTTGCAGGTTCTATCCCTAGTCAGGGCACATATAAGAAGCAACCAATGGTGCATTAATGGGTGGAACAACAAATCAATGTTTCTCTTTCTCTCTCTCTTTCTAGAAAAATTAATCAAATATTTAAAAGAATAAAATAATTGAAGTGTCCTCTCCCACTCCCCTTCTCTTTAAAAATAAATTTTTAAAAAATCAATAAATAAATTAGGAAAAAACAACAACAGAAATGTCAGGCCCTGTTCAGGTTGCCCTGGCTGGTGTGGCTCAGAGGATGGAGTGCTGGCCTGCAAATCAAAGGATTGCCAGTTTGGTTCCCAGTCAGGCCACATGCATGAGGTTTTGGCCAGGCCCTCAGTTGGGTGCGCATAGGAGGCAACCGGTTGATGTACCTCTCACACGTTGATGTTTCTCTCCCTCTCTTTCTCCCTATCTTCCCCTCTCTCTAAAAATAAATCCATAAAATTTAAAAATTCAGTTAAAGAAAAGTAAGTCAGGCCTTGGACAGGTAGTTAGTTAAGAGTGTTATCCTGATATGCCAAGGTTTTACGTTCTGTCCCCATCAGGGCACCTACAAGAATCAACTAGTGAATGCATAAGTAAGTGGAACAACAAATCAATGTTTCTATCTCTCTTTCCCCATCCGTCTCTTCCTAAAAGCAATAAATAAGAATTTTTAAAAAATATTTTATTTATTAATTTCAGAGAGAGGGAAGGGGAGAGAGGCAGAGAGGGAGAGAGACATCAGTGTATGGTTGCCTTTCACTTGCTTCCAGCCATGGACCTGGCTGGAGACCTGGCTTGCAACCTGGTTATGTGCCTGGGTCGCTGGGGAATCGAACCAGCAACCTTTGTGTTTGTAGGCCAGTGCCTTATCCACTGTGCCACCAGCCCAGAAGAATTTCTATAAAAAAGGAAAGAAGTCAGGTTAGTTTCTAGACTATTGTTTTATAGCTACCTAGTGATAACTGCCATAGTTCTGGCAGGGCAACTCAGTGGAGAATTTTCAGGAACATTTTATTCTATTTGTTGCAGGCTCTGTGCTATCTCCAGGCAGAACTGAGTTAAATTGTAGAATAACTAGTTCCCTGAGGATTGGGGAATTGTGTGTGGGAGAAAGAAAATTTCCTCAAGTTTTGTTGTTGTTGTTGTTGTTGTTGTTCATCTAATAAGTAAGACCACATGAGACAGGTTAAGAAGAAGAAAAAATAAAACCCCAAGTTTAATTATATAGTGAATGCATGGGAATCCCACATACAAGAAAGACTCAGAAACTGCGTACATGAGAGGTCCAGGGACATAAAGTTAAAAATGAAGAACATATGGTGTTCTGAGCTAAGGATAAATTAAGGTGCCTTGGTGCCTTAAAGGGTTATTGCAGGATGATAAAAAAGAACAAAAGTTCAGTAATTAGTTGTTTTTCCTGCCATATAGAGAGGTCAAAAAAATAAATAAAGGTTATCTAGGCATACTCTCCTTCCTCCTCCTCTTCCTCCAGGCACATTGATTTTGTGTTTTCTCTCCCAACTTCCAAATCCCCTCTTCAGTCTCTGTAACTTATTTCTTGAGCCTACACAACCCAGCTGCCTCACTTCTACAACCTCTTTCTATTTAAACCTCCCCTTACTATATATATATATAAAGTGAAATTAAAATTAGAAAAAAGTGTCTAGGTAATTAAAGGGAGGTGAACCAGGCAGAAGTTTCTCTTGAACCTACAGATTGTTGGTTGCCTTTCATTCAAAATAATCCACAACACGGAGGCACATCTTGGGGTGACTTGTTCTGAACCCCTACAATTGCTTGGTGGGGTTGCAAAAAAAACCCCAGGAGTCAGTGTCCAACGCTGAGCTGGACACAAAGTTTTGGCAATGACTGATCTGGTTCTATCCCCAGATCTCTCTCACTTCCTTCCTTGCTGCAGGCCCTGGTTTATCCAGAATTGAAAGTAATCCACTAATCTGGTCTCTAAATAGAGTACATATTTAGAAGCTTAGTTTTCCTGCTTAGTTTGGGATGGGGTAGGTGGTGATACATTTGGACCCTAGTCCTTACTCCAATAACTGGGATTTTGCCTGGATTTTTAGTAATAGGTATCCTGTATCATTTATTGACTCTCCCAACCAAATTAAGTTCCAAGTGGATTTTTCTATTATCCCAATGTCTCTAGGTCTTTATAATATTGGAGTTTATTCTCAAATTCAAATGACTGGACCTTTCTTTGGAGTTACTGCTATCTGTAACCTTTGCCTACAACAATTAAAAAAAACAAAAACAAAAAAGTTGCTTGAGGCCAAACTCTGGCTTCTGGTTGTGAAAGATCCTCTACCCACCCTATAGTGGCTGTTAACAGCTGAACCACCCAGATTCCAATCAATCCCCTGAAGGGTCTTCTTTCCCACCCTTTTGCCTCATCCTGAACTATGAACTGACCTTATGACCCTTCCCATCTCACAGGCTCTCCAAACCCCTCTTCAGAGACACCATCACCACCAGTCAGCGCCAGCCAGATAAACACACACAGATGCGTGTGTTTCCATCTCTGCTCTACCCAGTCTTCTTCCCCTTTGGGTTTTTCACCCCTAGGGGCTGTATTTGTCTGCGCTTCAACTTCTCCAGGCATTTGGAAGAGCTGTTCACTTTCTGATGCAGTGTCTCTGTATTTCTAATATACTTCTTTTCCAAAATGGGTAGAGGAAGTTCTATGTGCTATTCCAGAGGTCATTTTTATAGAGATAATGGGATTTGAGAAAAAAGCACTCAGTCTATTTGCTCTTTGCACAAGCTAGCCACTTGAGCGACCTTTGGAATTGACTCTGAAACCTGCTTGTGTAAAACTCTGACCAGAGAGTGCTTGATTACACCACTGTAGCCAACAATCCCGCAGAGAAAGACTCAGAAGAGGTGACCTGAGTGAATGTATCACCCAATGTCATGAGGGTCAGGGTTTGCCTCTTTTTAAAACTCTCTGTTGCTGTTCACTCAAATCACCACAGGATTTTCCTCCCTCCTTTCATCACCATACATCTCAAGTACGTTAACAATGAAATAGAACCATATGTACTTCATATTCGGCTTGTAAGGTGTACCAACTCCCTCCTCCTTAGTTTGTCTACAAATACAAAGAAAAATGGAGCTTCCCAGCATGTTGAAGTAGCTATGCCACTGATTCTGACCAATGGGATTCAAAAGTTTTGCTGATTCATCCTTTAGCTGAGGATTTATATATATATATATGATGAGTTGATTTCTTCATTTAATTTCTATATTTTCTTTTTTTTAAGTTGAGATATAATTGACATACACTATTGTACTAATATTAGGTGTATAACATGATAATTTGATATATGTATGCATTACAAAATGATCACAATGAGGTTAGTTAATTCATTACCACACATATTAATTTAGTTAACTCATCACCACACATAATAATTTTTTTATTGTGATGAGAATTTTTATTATCTATTCTCTGAATAATGTTTAAATATATAATATAAGCCCTGACTGATGGCACAGTGGATAAGGTGCCAGCCTGTGAATCCAAAGGTTTATTTTATTTTATTTTTTTAGATTTCATATGTGAGATCATACTCTTAGGCATGATTTCTGGGAATCCCAGTATAATTTTAGCAAACCTCATTAAATCTGCTGCCTTCTCGGTAACTGCTGATCATAGTAACCACATTCACCCTTCTAAAATATCTCAGCTGGCCCCCTATGTCCTTCAAAGATATCTTGGTCTGCTGATCAGGCCAGTGCGCTGATGATAGTGGTCACCTGTGTCCTTTGAAGATATGTAGCCTGTCTGTGAGAACCTGATAACTACCCTCTTGTGGAGAGCCTCTCTGTTCTCAGAGTCAACTCCCCCAAAGCCATCAACAGAGTCTCTTCAACACCACCCCTCTGATCTTCTTTAAAACCCCCTGCCTTTTTTTTGTTGGCTGCTGACACCTTCCTGACTTCCTGGTCTGAGCCCACTTGTGCATCTGGCCAAATAAATCTTTTAAACTCATCGCCTATTTCCTTGTTGTTTCTCTTCTCACTCTTGCCAGACCTAACACATACAGCATTTGTTTTTCTTTACTTTATTTATTCACTCAGTATAGGTCCTCAAGGTGCACTCATGTCATAAATGGAAGGATTTTCTTTTTATGATTGAATAATAATATTCCATGGTGTATACACACATTTTCATTATTCATCTGTTGATGGACACTTAGGTTGTTTCACCTATATTTTCTTATTAAAGACCCAGAATAATTTCCTCAAGGGAGGTCTTCACTTGAACCATGTTCTCAGGGTGGTTTACATTTTGGTCTCTCTTGAGGTTGGAGAGATGACTTAATCAGCTGCGCATCTCCAAGGATTTTTGTAGGAAAGAAGTGACGGAGCAGAGTCCCATGGACACATAAAGCATATTGATGGTTTTCAAAGTCTGGGGGTAAGTGGAAAAAGCAGAAACTACTTGATGTTTACCGTGGAGCATGTCCATGCCTTTCTTTTAGGCATTTACCTATTTTTTAAAAATTCTGGGCGTTTAATGGGACTTGCAACCAGGAGAACAGCAAGCAGCAAAACCCCTGAACCTGGCTCCAAGGCCTCTTTTCTCTGACTTTTCAGTGAGCCAATAGCAGCATTCTGCTCTCTCCTGTTGCTTCTATCCTAAGCCCTTCCTTGTTTCACTCTCATCACTTTAATAAATGCATTCTCAAAATAAAAAAGGAAATAATAAAAATGAGCATTTCTTTTGGAATGATGAAAAAATATCTTGGAACTAGACGATAGTGGGGTTTGTATACCTTGTGATTGTCCCAAATGTCACTGAATTGGTCTAAGCTTCCGTAGGAGTTGAAGGATGTTTACTCAATGTTTAAAAAACTTTTTTTTTTTATTGATTTAAGAGAGAGATAGGGGAAAGGGTAAGGGGGAGAGAGAGATTTGTTGTTTCAATTACTTATGCATTCATTGGTCGATTGTTATGGGCCCTGACTGGGGATCAAACCAGCAACCTTTGTGTATTGGTAGGATGCTCTAATCAGCTGAGCTACTTGGCCATGGCACAGTGTTATTTGCATGCTAAGCTCTATGTAGGGCATGTCAAAGATGTTGCTCTGCATTTGTTCTGCATTGTGATTTCTGTGAAGATGATAGCACAATATAATGCAGTGGAGGAAAAGAGGGCAAAAGATATTTCAAAGCATTTCCCCAAATATTTCTCCCTAAAACCCCAGCAGTATATTCCTTTCTTTTTTCTTTTTAAGTTTTTTGTTGTATTACATTCATCCCATTCCCCTCCCCCACCCCTGCTCGCCCTTTATTCCTTTCTATTTCCACATAGATGCCCCCAGATTGCTCTCCTAGGTGACCATGAGCCCATTTTGGTTGGGGCCACACATCCTTCAAGACAGTTTCCCCTCCCCAATCATGAAGTGGTTGTGATCACAGAAATGCTTAAAAGGGACATATTATTCTTTCTTCCCTTTTCCCTAGCTCACACTGCCAAATAATACTGCTTCTGCATTTCTTAGATTATGTTCCTCATTATAGCAATTACATTCATCAGTGGCTCACTTGCAATATCTCATTTGCTTCTCATAGCAGCTCTATGAGCTGAGACTATTTTCATATCTATTTTGAAGAGTCTGGAGTTTAAATTTGTCTAAGGTCACCAAGCTAGTGAGCAGTGGAGGCATGTGCTCACTATGTCTAAGCATTACCATATAATTTGGTTTGGAAGATACTAGAGGATCATAAAATACATGAGATTTTTGGGAAGAAACATTTTTAGTGAGAAAGGTGGAGGGAGAAGTTTTTGGCTCACAATTTAAAGGGATCTTGCTTTCAGTTATGGTTGGGTCCAGGTTCTCATGATGTCATTAGAATTGGATATTTCTTTTTCTTTGTCCTTTTCTCTATGACTAAGCCACTTTTGGGGAGGTTGTCACATGCATTGAATCTAATCCTAACTCTCTCAGTAGTTTCAGCTGAAGTCCAGGACTGACTTAGTTTAGCTTGATAAGCTAACATGATAATGGAGACTAATGAGCATCATCTTTGACAGACCTGTGCCCCATACCCATACCTGTGGCCTGGAGTGGAGTCAGCCCATGTAAATACATGGTCTGATAATGTGAGAGAAATGCTTTCCCAAAGGAAACTGTTGCGTTCTTACCAGAAGCTTGGAGAATGGTTCAGGTAAGAACTTGAGATATTCACTGCAGCAATTTGAGGACCTTCTCTATTTGGAAGACTTGATAAACTAGTTTATTTTTAACTTTTACTTTTTATCTATTGATCTGAAAGAGAGAGAGAGAGAGAGAGAGAGAGAGAGAGAGAGAGAGAGAGAGATCAGTTTGTTGTTCCAGTCATCCATGCTTCACTGGTTGATTCTTCTTTGTGTCCTGACCAAGGATCCTCAACCTTGGTATATCAGGACAATGCTATAAGTAATGAAGTTACCCAGCCAGAGCTTGATAAGCTAGTTTAATAGTCAAGTTGGCTGCTCTAATAAAGAGGAACTTTGAGTTAGGACCAAAAGACCTTTGTTCTAGCTCTGCTTCTAATGAAAAAAAAAATTTTTTTTTTTTTACATTAGGTTAGCCCAAAAGTTCATTTAGTTTTTCTCATGCATGGCTCTAGTAGTGCTCCATTGTCTTTAACTTCATTCAAAACAGTTTTGTTAGATTGTTGTGATAGCTGTCATGTCAGTGTGCATTAAAAAACAAAAAACAAAACCATAAAGCCCTGGCTGGTGTGGCTCAGTGGATTGGTGCCAGCCTGCTAACCCAAAGGTCGCAGGTTCAATTCCCCAGCCGGGCACATGACCAGGTTGCAAGCCTGCCTCCAGCTAGGTCCACAGCTGGAGGTAGATGAAAGGCTACTATACATTAATATCTCTCTCCCTCTCTGCCTTCCCTGCTCTCTAAAAATAATAAATAAAATATTAATAAAAAAAGAACTTGTAACCTTAAAAAAATAATAACATAAAATAAAGACTTAATTTATTTATTTTCAGAAAGAGGGAAATAGAGAGAGAAAGAAAGAGACATTAAAGTGATTGTTTCTCTCATACCCCCAACTGGGGACCTGACCCACACTCCAGGCATGTGCCCTGACCAGGAATCATACCTGCAATCCTTCAGCTTGAAGGCCAGCACTCAATCCACTAAGCCACACCAGCCAGGGCTCAAGAATTCTTTCCTAAGATCCCCTTCATCTGACGGGTTCTGGGTCAATGAACCAGGTAACGAAAGAGAACTGTTTGAGAGACTGGGTCCCTCCATTTGGGTGACGTATAAAATTTTGGTTAACCAGATTAACTAAAATTGTGAAAGGCTACTCATTAATTAATGAGCACAAAAATCCCTGTGGATCAAGCTGACTGGTTACCTCTCCGACTCTGCTGCTCATCAAGCAACCTTGTCCACTTTTCTCTGTTTTCCTGTGCTACAAGAAAACATAGCCTCTACCACATTGAAATGAGAGCCCATTTTAACAGTGGCCATCTTCCACCACCATCTCACACATACCAACACAGAAAGTAAAGGAACACGGAATACTACTGCTCCTCTTACCAGTGGACTCCTCAATGTTTAGGTGAAATGATTGTCCTCTCAGCCTGCCTGAGGGATACACTGAGAGGGTTGAAGGGTATGTTGTACCCGATCAACCCATTCCAACATTTCTATCTCAAAAAGCCTTTGGATCCTTTCTTCTCCATTATATCAAGAAAGTTTTAGTATTTTGATTTAGTATCTAATTTAATGAAGGCCATTATTGAGTCTGATTTCATTCAAATCTCTAAGCCCACTCTTGGCTAATTGAGCAAATACACTGAATCCAGAGTCTCTGGTGCTATAATACATCAATAATTTCAATATTCTATTCCCTTTTCCTTGGTTTAGAACCCATTCCTACACAGAAATCTTCCAGTGCCAACACACATTAGCAGTATCTTGCAATTCTTTTCCTGTATACGGTTCTCCTTGTGTCAGATGTCTTACCCAACTTCCTAGGGTATGCAGAGGTCTGATTCTAGTTGTGGGTCTAGAGATAAAGAATCACTGGCATACCTCTGCAAGGTTACTGCTTTAGTGAAGCCATTACAGGAGCTTTACACAAGACAGCCAGCATCACAGAGAGGGGAAGAGGGACTGCTTCAGCCAGCAAGGGGGACTCAGTAGGACTTGGGATTTCATCAGTGTAATCAAATTCAACCCAAACTATCAAAATGTCCCCATTCTAAGTCATAGGGTTTTAGAATTAATCCCAAACTTTACTGTGCAAGGCCTAATAAGGCTATAAATTCAGCTTGTATGATAAGTTAGCTATCTGCAGGATCAAACATTGGATTTGATTTGTAAATACTTTTTCTCTGCAGATATAGAAGTTAAGAAATTCTTATAGAGCATTGAAGTTCTCTAGTTCTCTGAGTTGTCATTGTATTCTGTGAACTTCCCAGGGCATTCAAAAGCTACTAGCTCCCTCAGTGGTCCTTGTAGGTATCATTGCTCCCAGAAGGTCTAACCTAGCAAAGACCTGTGTTCAATAGGTACTTTATGCCCCATCGATAATAATTTAAGTGATCATTTCCATTTCATGCCTAAGACTATCAAGATTTCATTTTCCACTAGTGATAATATCATTATTGACTTCACTCAGAATGAGGTCAGCTAGCTAATTCTAGTTCCCTACCTAGGGAACTAGAGGTCAGTTTCCTAAAGCCACTTTTGGCCTCAGTTACTGTCTCTGCTAAAGATTATTTAGGAAACAAACAAATAAAAACACTCACAGTATTTCAAGAACAAGAAGAGTAAAATGCCAGTAATAGGTACACATAAAGCCACTTGAAGAATTAGAAGAGCAAAACAGGATAGATAGATCACCGCTATATTCAGGTGAACCACTGAATTCAGGATGGTGAGAAGTTCTTGCTGCCTCCTAGGTCGGAAAACCACAGGACATTTCCCTTGTGGGACACAGCTGCCCTGCTGTTGCATTATGACTGGTAAAGAAATACTTCATGTCTGCTGCTGTCCATGTATTTGTATGCTACTGTTAAAGAAACAAGAAAATATTTTCTGCTTTTATCTCATTTTCCAGTTCTCACACAGTGTATCTTGTTGTCAGAAGACTAATAACATCCAGTGCTCTGGAGCTGAAGGAAGCTGGGAATTATAGTTCTCTGGCTTCCAGTCCCTGTGATACATAAAAGGAACATACACATTAATGGGAATAAATGCAGATTGCTCCCCCCACATGGCATCTAGCACTGAGGGCATCTCCCAACTTTTATAAAGGCTGTAATTCCAATTCCAATTCCAAATGGATGAAAATGTGTTCAGAGATTCAAACCAGCCCTTCTTGCTCATCACCCACCCTACCTGCCATACATCTATTTTTGCCTACTATTCTAAGTTTTATACTTTTCTGCCTCTCTGCTAGTCTCTGTGCCTGTCAGCTACAAAACCCAGGGTATCCTGAGAATGATTAACAGAGGAAACTTAGAGGAAGAGGAGTACAGGTTTTATTTTTCCCTAGTCTAAGTACCAGTAATATTCTGATGACTTCCATCCCTCTTTCTTCCCCATATTAGGACAGTTGGACTTTTGAACATTTAATCTCTTAATTAAAATCCCAAGAACTAGAAAGAGAGCTTAGATTTACAAAAGACCTAGGTATAAATAATTTTCCAAGTAAGATGGTAGTGTAAAATGTATACCTTTGTATCTTTTGTATTTTTCTCTAACAGTATATACACAAATACATATATATGTAGACAGACAGACAGACATATTAAGCCCTCTGTTATGGCAGTGCTTTCAATGTTTTAATCTATTTTTAAATCCCATTCAACTCTTTGAGATGAGAAAACTAAAGCTCAGAGATTGCGTAACTTGCCCACCATCCTACAACTATAAAAGTTGCCGGCAGGAGCCCACTGGCCCTCTCATGCCTCCGCTCTTCCTACCAGTCACGTTGTGGTGGGTCAGCTCTTCTGTTCTGTCTGTGGTACTACCCTGATGACCACAAACTCCAAGCCAAGCCTGAACTCTGTCCAGAGGAGAGACCTTTACATTTTCTCAGGAATGAAGGCCTTGTTGTCTAAAGTTTCTATGAGAGAAATCCTCTCCAGGGAGGCTGATGGCCTGAAGGCAAAGGTACCAGCAGGAGACCGAGCATATCTGGAAAGCTCCTGGAAATGGCTAGAAACCAGAGAGGAACGCTTCCTGGTTCTGGTCCTATGAAGTTCAAACTGATTTTGCTCTCTCCAGCGCTGTGACTCCTGGCTTTGCCACAGGCAACCTCATCAAGAAGGGTCCCACGCTCTGGCTGGGAGCACAGTGGAAAAGGGGCCGGCCTGCGAACCCAAAAGTCGCTGGTTGGATTCCCAGCGAGGGCACATAACCAGGTTGCAAGCCAGGTTTCCAGCGAGGTCCATGGCTGGAGGCAGGTGAAAGGCAACCATACACTGATGTTTCTCTCCATCTCTGCCTCTCTCCTTTCCTCTCTCTCTGGAAATAAATAAAATCTTAAAAACAAAACAATACTCCTGGTTTGATTCCCAGTCAGGGCACATAACCAGGTTGCAAGCCAGGTCTCCAGCCAGGTCCGTGGCTGGAGGCAGGTGAAAGGCAACAACCATACATTGATGTTTCCCTCCCTCTCTGCCTCCCTCCCTTCTCTCTCTAAAAAAATAACAAATAAAATCTTTAAAATAAAGAAAAATAGCCCTGGCTGGTAGCACAGTGGATAAGGCGCCGGCCTGTGAACCCAAAGGTCGCAGGTTCGATTCCCCAGCCAGGGCACATAACCAGGTTGTAAACCAGGTCTCCAGTCGGTCTGTGGCTGGAGGCAGGTGAAACGCAACCATACATTGATGTCTCTCTCCCTCTCTGCCTCTCTCCCTTCCCCTCTTTCTAAAAAATAATGAAATAAAATCTTTAAAAAAAAATCTTTAAAAAAAAAAAAAGAAAAGAAAAATAAAAGGACACTTGTCTGCTCATTTTCATTTCCATGCAATATGATAAGTGAAAATACTCCAAAATTAATGGATAAAGCCCAACAACTCAAAGTGTCTGACCTCCCGGGCAGAATCACTTTCCATCTCAGTTGAGACCCCAAGGTTCTTTGCCCGCAGCCATCCGGGGTCCATGTCCTGGGCTGGCGTCCCGCACAAGGTGCTCTCCAGTGTCTGCCTCAGACGCAGTAGGAGTAACTGAGGATGCCGGGATCAGGGGCTAGAAGAAGTAGAAGAAGGGGGGAGGGAGAGGGGGCGGGATCAGGGCTGCCCCGCCCTCACCCCTCCGTTTCACTTCTATTGGCCGAACATTTGCTGGCCCCATCCCACCACCCGCCCCCAGGGCTACGCTTAAAGTGTGCGGAGCAGGTGCCTAGCGTGGAGCAAGAACTTTGCGCGGGTGTCCTGGCTCAGTTCTGCGCCCATTCATCAGCCCGGAGGTACAACCATCTATCGCTCGGGTGATCCTGTAGGAAGAGACTCCAGGCCCGAGGCAGCCGCTACCTGGGAAACTGCGACAAGTAGCGGGGCAGAGAGCGCAACTGACTCCCGTGGCCGGGGCAGAAGACTGTGGCCGTGACCATGCAGACGTGCGCCAAGGCCTGGGGGCTGCGACTGGGCTGCGGAGTCGGGGGCTGCAGCCGCCTGGTGGGAGGTGCAGGGCCGCTTTGGGCACGGCAGAGCCGCGACTACAGTGGGGGCGGTGGGGACAGCGGCGGGGCTGGGGCCTCGCGCCTTCTCGAGCGCCTCCTGCCCAGACACGACGACTTCGCCCAGAGGCACATCGGACCTGGGGACAAAGACCAGAAGGAGATGCTCCAGGCCCTGGGGCTGGCGGTAAGGACCCCCATCCAGTCCTCTGGACCTCACCCCGCCCCTCCAGGTTTTGCGGGCTCGACCTCCCGCCGCCACCCAAGCTCTGCTTGGGACCCACACCACGGTCCCTATCTCTGGCATGGAAGCGCGTCCACACTCTTGGTCCTGGTGCCCCAGGCTTCTCCTTGTTGCGTATTTTCTCCTCCACCCTCCACCCGCTCTTCGCTGCTCAACCAAGTAGCCCTGGTGATGAGCCCTACCTTCGGGGGAGGAGGACCTCCTAGTTTATCCGATTATCTCCGGCTGCAGACTGAAATCCAACCTGGAGTGGCTGTATCATTACCCTCCTTCATTATTTTCTTTCCTCCAAGCGATTTCTAGTTTTCTCAAAGTTGTGTTTTTCTTTTGAAAAAGAATTCATAATTAGGCGGTTTAAATGGGGTTCCCAAAATCTTTGTAGATACAAAACGAAGAGGCGACTCTTTTAACAGATGCATTTTCCTCTTGCTTTCGTGTTCACCACCTTGCTTTTCAATTTTAGAGCATTGATGAATTGATGGAGAAGACAGTTCCTGCCAGCATCCGTTTGAAAAAACCCTTGAAAATGGAAGATCCTGTTTGTAAGTGGCTGGGAGGGTTCCTTGGCCGCCGCTTGCTCTGGTCTATTTATCTTCTACCGTCTCTGAAAGTTCAGCTCTAGGTTAGGATTGCTCAAGATGGGGAACGAATATGTTTGTTAAAATAAACCAGTGGCGGGTACCAGGGTGGAACATTTAGTTCTATAAGCAGTTAGTTTTGTACCCTAGTATGGAGTTGATGCAGTACCTTTCAAGGTCTTTATCAGGGCTTGTGCCAGGTGCCTGCAAACTTCCCATGGAAGGCAGTGCACAAACACAAGGGAGGATGTCTTACGTCTCAGGCACCAACATGGACCATGCTTCTCTCATCTTTTGAGTTGAAAGGTGTCATCACTTCTGCAGGTTGGGATAGAGACTCAGAAGGGACAAAGGAATTGCCTACTGTCTTGCAATTAGAGAAGTCACACACAAAAAAGGGGAGACCCAGACATCTGGCCTTCAAGCCCAGGTTTCTTTGTACTATAATAGATTTTAATTATTTTCTTAATTCACACCCAAATTTTACTATTTACACCTGCTGAAAGATGGTAGTATTTTTTTAAGTCTGAATGATTTTTGTAGAAATATACAAATAAGATTAATACTTGCTTGGTTCAGAAAGCTTAGCTGACTCATAGATTTTCTTAGAATTTTATTTTATATTTAAAAATTTTTAATGATCTGAAGACTATCTTTCAGAGGTTTTCCAGGACTGAGACAAGAATCCACAAGTCAAAGAGACAGGCAAAACTGAAGAAGAGCTCTTAAAAAGAAATGAAAGAATTCTCACAGAGTTATACGGTCTTGAATCATGGAGATCCAATTATATCTTTTACTTACTGAGTCAAGTGAAGAGAAGTCAATTGTTTTGTTTTGCTTTAGGTTTCAGGGCAGAAAGGATATATAGAAGGTATGCTTTATTGCTTTATTTTGTTTTAAGGTAGAGAAATTCTACCTTAAAGTAGTATGTACCTTAAAGTAGTAAAGAAGTATGAAGCCAGGCCAGTTCTGGCTGGCAAATTAAGTCAAGCTATCCTGAGGACCGCTCCCTTGTTGGTTTCAAATTTGAACCAGTTCCCCTGATGGCAGGAACTTTGTTCATAGAAGAAAATCTGGACATTGTGTTCTGTTGAGTTGCTTCAGACCTAGAAATAGTTGGAAACCTTATCTATTTCAATTTGAGGGAATCAGAATCCTGTTTCATAGGAATGAAGAGCTGTATATTTTTAACGTAAACTTTAGGTGAATGTATGACCAAGTATTGGGTTGTCTAAAAAGTCCATTTTAGGCCCTGGCTGGTAGCACAGTGGTTAAGGCGCCGGCCTGCGAACCCAAAGGTCGCAGGTTCGATTCCCCAGCCAGGGCACATGACAAGGTTGTAAACCAGGTCTCCAGTCGGTCTGTGGCTGGAGGCAGGTGAAAGGCAACCATACATTGATGTCTCTCTCCCTCTCTGCCTCTCTCCCTTCCCCTCTTTCTAAAAATAATGAAATAAAGTCTTTTTAAAAAATAAAAAAAAATAAAAAGTCCATTTTAGTTTTTCCTGTAAAATAAAAGACATGTTTTACATTTTCACCAATAACTATTGATTTGGATATTTTGAGTATATTGGCTATCTCCCACTATTGGCTTCTAGTGGATAGAGGCCAGGGGTGCTGCTAAACATCTTCCAATGCACAAGAGAACCCCAAGGCAAAGAATTATTTGGCCAAATGTCAATAGTACCAAGAAACTTTGCAAACCACTTTTGACAAGTTTGCTCAGCTACAGCACCATCTCCATACACTGCACAAATCTTTTTTCACATTTCAGTTGCACGTTTACCTTTCTTGAAATAATAAAGCATAATATGCCAAAAATGTGCTGTATTTTTTTCCATCTTCAATATTAAGATGGCTGCACAAAAACTCAGCAGCTTTGATAATTTTTTTTCAAGATTTTATTATTTTTAGAGAGAGGGGAAGGGAGAGAGGGAGAGGGACATCAATGTATGGTTGCCTTTCACCTGCCTCCAGCTATGGACCTGGCTGGAGACCTGGCTTGCAACCTGGCTATGTGCCCTGGCTGGGAATTGAACTAGCTGGTAATTATCACCAGTGACCGGTGATAATATTTTTTAAATGCATGCTGATATGACAGCAGTTGCAATAAAATTTTTAAAAAATTGCTTTTAATGAAATTAAAGACAACCAAAGAGTGGGAGGGGCCCAGGAAAGCAGTTGGGGGTTGCCGGGGAGACAATCAAGCCTACCAGAACCATTGTACACAAAAAACTAATCATTTTTGGCCAACTCAATAAATGCCTTTCTGAGACTTTCAAAGCCAGGGAATGTTTAGGTCAGTTCTTTTTACAATATAATCTAAAATAAGATGTTCTTTTATGGGAACTAAAGCCTAGGAAATGTGTCAAAGTTGTCTATCCATTTTTAGTTTAGTTGCTTGTTAACAGTTGAATAATTTGAATATCTGGGGATTCCATTTCTTTCTTTCTTTCTTTCTTTCTTTTTTTTTTTTTAAGTATTTTATTCATTATTTTTAGAGAGAACGGCAGGGAGGAAGAAAGGGAGAGAAACACCATGTATGGTTTTCTTTTACCTGCTCCAGCTGGAGACCTGGCTGGAGACCTGGCTGGAGACCTGGCTTGCAACCTGGTTATGTGCTCTGACTGAGAATTAAATCAGCGACCCTTGGATTCTCAGGCTGGTGCCAATCCACTGAGCCACATTAGCCAGGAAGTATTCCGTTTCTTTTCTTCCACCTCCCTACCTCCCCCTGGGCTAGGGGGTGGGAGGCAGTGTGCAGGATACATCAGAAAGTCTTCAGTGTTTCGCTCAGAGGTATATGCATACCATGGGTAATGAATATACTCCACATAGAGTGAATGAATACATTGGTACAGGTACCTTCCAGTAGTATTTCCATTTAATAATGGCGCATTATTATCCAAACTTTGTTTCACATGCATGCCTATGTACTATTATAGTCAGAGAGGAATTCTTCTAGATCAATTATTTGTTTGCCATGTATAGAATCAGCTAGTTAGTCATGTGTCCCCAGAACTCTCATAGTTTAGCAAAATGATTTTGAGAACTGTAAGCAGCATGAGGCTATTTTTGGGTTAATTCTTTGAATAACCTCATAATCTCAAGAGTTTACGTAGTGCTCATCATGTCCTGTGCACTTGTTAAAGTACTTTCTTGTATTAATTTCTTTATTATAACCCTGTGAGGTAAATACCATATCACCTCTGTTTTAGAGATGAAGAAACTATGGTATACAGTGGAAACATAACTTGCCTAAGGTCATAGATGTTAAGTGGTGAAGACAGAAATTAAACCCAACCCAGGCAGTCCAGCTCCACTATCTACACTCCCACCACCAGTCTACATGGTCTTCAATGTGTCCCCTGCACGGGGCTATGTGTACAAAGTAGAAAATTTCTGTCCTGACTCTCTGAAGTGTCCAGTTTACAGGTAATGCACAAGTCCAGTCATACTGGAATCACCGCCACTTGCCACCTGCTGTAGTGGAAAGGCCATAGCATGCTGAGAGCACAGGAATGGGAACTCTGCCTGGTGTCAGGGTGCAGAACTGGAGCTGAGTATTGAAGGATGAGTAGTGATGTTCTGCTGGACAAGGCCCCAGGAGGCTGCTGCAGGCAGAGGGACCAGCATGCACAGGACAGTGGCCTGACAGTCTGGGAAGTACAGATAGTTCATCAGTCATGCAGGATTCTTCCCCTCCCCTTTGACACCTGAAAGAATACTTTATCACTTGGCTTCTCAGTAAGTCATACTTCAGAGAAATGAGCAAAGCTATTCAGTTCAAAACCCTATCAGTTTCATCCTATTGAGTCCCTTATCCCTCATCCTCATACATAAAACACAAGGGGAAAAAATAAGAAGGAACATTTGTTTCTCTGGGTGGTCATTATGGGTGATTTTAGCTTTGTTTTTGTTACTTGGATTTTTCGAGAATTTCTATAATAATTGTTCTCATCTTGTAATTAGTACAAAATTTAAAAGTACTTTTAAGATGAAGCCAATCAGTTTCAGCCAGAAAGTCATCTCAAATTAACTAGGCTGAATTAGGTCATAGTTTCACAGAAGCTAGAGTTTAAAGTTTACACAAAATTGCACATTGCTTCTTGTGAACTTAGGAAGAGGGGAGAACCTAAACTGCCTAATGTTCGAATTGGTCAACTGAAACTGAGCAGCTGACTTTGGGGGGGGGGAATGGGTAGGTGGGGAGGGGGACAGAGGGGAGTAAAAAGGGGATGGATGTAATACAACAACAAAAATTAAATTAAAAAAAAGAAATGAGATTTTTGATGGTTTTATCAGACCTTAAATGTTCTAAGGTCCATCACTTGGAGTGATTTTTTTTTTTTTTTAAGGCAGAGGCAGGTGAGGGGACACTCCACTATGATCTGGTGTGCAGGCATTCCCCGCCCCAAGGCTAGAGGCTGTCTGGGACACTTTTTCTTTCTTTTTCTTTTTTCTTTTTTTTTTAAGATTTTATTATTTTTAGAGAGGGGAAAGGAGAGAGGGAGAGGGACATCAACATGTGGTTGCCTTTCACCTGCCTCCAGCTGTAGACCTGGCTGGAGACCTAGCTTGCAACCTGATTATGTGCCCTGGCTGGGGAATTGAACCAGCGACCTTCGGGTTTGCAGGCTGGCACCTTATCCGCTCTGTTGCCAGCCAGGGCCTTGGAGTGACTTTTAATAGAGGGTAGTGAGCAGAGGGGGAAGGGGTGTTGTGTAATGCAGCTGCAGGTGGTAACTCTTTTACTCCTGTGGGGCTGGGCATGCTTCCTGAACTGACCCTGAGGGCACTTAGATACAGAAAGCAATTGTTCCCCAGGCTGTGGATGTCAGTTGTCTTCCATCCATACGAGGTCTGTCAACATGCCCTGCCTGTAGACTCCTCAGGCTATCACAAGGCTCTCCGTAGGCCATTCCTCACTCCTTCAATTCCTGGCTTAAATGAATTATTATTTCATCTTTAGCATGAATTTTCATTATACAGTTGTGGAAATAACCAAACACCAACCTACTGATGAAAGCTTCTGAACTTGCTGTAGGAGTTAGCCTTCAGTTTTGGCAGAGGAATGGGCAATCCTTATGACGAGAGAAACATGGGTTTGTTGTTTCCACTCATTTGTGCATTCATTGATTGATTCCCACAACCTTGGCATATCAGGACAACACTCTACCCAATGGACACCCCAGCCAGGGCCTGTTAATTTGTACTTCTGACCAACAAGCTATGAATTGAACATGTCTATGTTCCATTCATTAGGTTTAATTGATTTTCTGGAGTAGCTCACAGAACTGAGAAACATCTCCTGAAGTTTACCAGTTTATTATAAAGGATATTATAAAAGATACTGATGAACACCCAAATGGAGAGGTACATAGGGTGAGGTCCAAAAGGTCCTGAGCACAGGACCTTCTGTCCCTGTGGGATGGAGGTAAGCCACCCTCCCAGCAGCCATCCCAGAAACTCAGTTTTAGAGTTTAATCTGAACTTTCCCCCACTTCCCCTTTCAGGAGGTCTGCGGGTGGGGCTGAAAGTTCCAACCTCTAATCAGTTGTTCTTTCTGGTGATCAGCCCTATCCCGAGGTCAAGTAAGCACCCCACCCTAAATCACTTTATTATCACCCAGCAGCCATCCCAGAAACTCATCAAATCTATTGTTCAGTGAGTTTTTAGAGCTTCTGAACTTTCCCCCACTTCCCCTTCCTAGAGGTCTGAGGGTGGGGCTAAAAGTTCCAAGCCTCTAATCAGTTGGTCTTTCAGGTGATCAGCTCTATCCTGAGGCCAGGTAAGGACCCCACCCTAAATTGCTTCATTATCAAAAACTCAGGTGTGAGCAAAAGGGCTTATATGAATAACAAAAGATTACTATTACTCAGGAAATTCCAAAGACAAAGACCAAATATATTCCTATTATGTTACAGGGATATTTCAGGTAGATATATAGTGGTATATACTGATGGAGGTGGAGAAATAAAAATAATTATTTTGGCTGATGTGGCTTAGTGAACTGAGCACTGGCCTGCTGACTTAAAGGTTGCCAGCTTGATTCCCAGTCAGGGCACATGCCTGGGTTGTGGGCCAGGTCCTCAGTGAGGGGCGTGTAAGAGACAACTGATCAATGATGTTTCTCCCTCTCTCTAAAAATAAATAAATAAAATATTTAAAAAATATTTATTTTAAACGAGATAAATCTGAAAAAACTATAATCCTTTTCCCCCTTTTTAAATTTAAAACACCAAACCCTGGCTGGTGGCACAGTGGATAAGGCACCCGCCTGCAAACCCAAAGGTCACTGGTTTGGTTCCTAGCCAGGGCACATAACCAGGTTGTAAGCCAGGTCCCCAGCCAGGTCCCCAGCCAGGTCCCCAGCCAGGTCCTTAGCTGGAGGCAGGTGAAAGGCAACCATACATTGATGTCTGTCGCCCTCTCTGCCTCCCTCCCTTCCCCTCCCTCTAAAAACAATAAATAAAATCTTAAATAAATAAATAAAATTTAGAACACCAAACTAAGAATCTCAGTTTATGTAAAGCATCATTTTTGGCATTAAAATGTTTTGAACATTCAGCCTAAGAAGGTAAACTGAGGTAAGCTCAACTTACCAGGAGTTGAGTTTATTTTAGAATGAATAGCAGCATTATAATTAAGGGAAGGAGTGTCAGGCGACAGGCAAATTCAGTCCTTTGAGGATGTGGGCAGGCTGTTTTTATGGGCAAGGAGCACAAAGCGGGAAATCAAAGCCAGAGTCCAAGCAGTAAGTTCATTTGTGAGGAGATAAGTCTCCAAAGTCCATAGGGGAGGCATTTAAGGGAAATCCATCTCTCAGTTCTTAAGTTCTAGTCTTTTGAAAGGGAGCATGTGTGAGATTCTCCATTTCATATCCTCTGTTCCATTTTAGATTGAAATCTCTTCAGGGGACTTTCTTATTATTTGATATGCAAAGGATACAAACATGCTGACCCGATGAGAGACTAAATTGGCCATGTGATTGATTGGCCAATTATACCAAAAAATATACATGTAAAAACTTTTCAGGTATCATATGTTCTCACCCATTACGGGACAATAATGAGCAAAACTAACAACAAGCAAAACAGAACCAAGTGTATGAATACAAGGAATAGGCCTTCAGTTGTCAGGGGGAAAGGGGTTGGGGGGAGGGGGGAGGCAGAGGCAAAGAGGGGGAGCAGCTTAGACAAGAACCTAGTGTAGAGGAACCGTGGACATGGACAAGGGGTGGGATTGACTTTGGGGGGAAGGGGTGGGAGGGGGGACAGAGGGGAGTAAGAGAGGGATGGATGTAATACAACAACAATAAAATTAAAAAAAAAAACAAAAAAAAAAACCTTTTTCGTTTTATCTTTATCTTGTTAAAGGAGCATGGAGTTCATCCAGCATTATCAAAGTTATTTTATATAAATGAAACCACTAATTTAACTATATTTTAAAAATTGACTCTTTTGGAAAAGCTATTCTATCAGTTATATTTTACTGTATAAGAAATTATTGCAAAACTCAGTGGCTTCAAATACCAGTTTCTGTAAGTCAGGAATCCAGGAGCTGTTAAGCTGGGTGGCTCTGACTTGGAATCTCTCCTGAGGGTACAGCTGTACACTTGGTGGATGTTCAATCAGGGCTAGTGGCTTTCAAGTGGCTTACTCCCATTGCTGGCAAGCTGATGCTGGCTGTCAGTGGGCAGCCTTAGTGCATTCTCACATGGGTTCCTCCACAGGCTGCTTGAGTGTCCTCAATACATGGCAGCTGGATTTCCTCAGAGCCAGTGATCCTAGAGAGAAGGAAAGCCAGTCAGAAGCTATCTTTTTTATGATCTAGACTTGGAAGTACTCCAGCATTACTTAAACCATATTGTACTCATTAGAGTGAGTTACTACTTAGGACCAGGAGAAGGGCAATTTGTTTATACCTTTTGAAGACAGGAGTGTAAGAATTGCAGACATATATATTTTAAAGATTTTACTTATTTATTTTTAGAGAGATGGGAAGGGAGGGGGAAAAAAGGAACATTGATGTATGAGAGATACATTGATTGGTTGCCTCTTGCATCCCCCCAACTTGGGGACCTGGTCCGCAAGCCAGCCAGGCACACTGACTGGGATTCAACCAGTGAACTTTCAGTTTGCAGGCTAGTGCTCAATCCACTGACCCACACAAGCCAGGATGCAGACATATATATATATATATATATATATATATATATATATATATATATATATTTTTTTTTTTTTTTTTAATAGACCTTACCTTTTAGAGCAGTTTTAGGTTCAAAGCAAAATTAAGGGTAAGGTACAGAGTTCCCATATACTCTTAACCCTCACATATGTATAGCCTCCTTCATTATCTACAGCCCCCACAAAAGTTGTACATTTGTTAACTGATGGACCTACACTGACATATCATTATCACCTGAAGTCCATAGTTTACATATTTACATTAAGATTCTCTCTTGGTTTTGTACATTCTATGGGTTTGGACAAATGTGTGATGACATGTATTTACCATTATAGTATCATACAGATGTTTTGACTACCCAGGGGAGTTTTTTAAGGAAGGGAGGGAGAAGGGGGAGAGAGAGGGAGAGAAACACATCCATGTGAGAAAGAAACATTGACTGGTTGCTTCTTGTACACATCCTGACCGGGTATCGAACCCGCAACCAAGATATGTACCCTGACTGGGTATCAAACCCACAAACTTTCATTGTACTAGATCATTCTCCAACCAACTGAGCAAGGGCTGCAGACATTTTCTTTAAAACTACCATATTTGTCTATGATAAATTATGAGTTTTACCTAACTTTAAAAAATATTCAGTGCTATCAAAATGAAATAAATTATAATATATTGTAAATACAGTGTTAGTCTTAAGGACTATTAAGGTACATAGGACCATTTGCCCATATACTAAATGTTATCATTGAGTTGTTATAAGCTATCACCAAATCTATTTTTACAGCTTCCTCTATCTGCTTTCATTCCTCATTTATTGAGAGGTTTCTATGGAAAATAAGATAGAGTTTTAGGCACTGAGAGTACAAGAGTAAGGAGGTAAAAGAGGATAAAGATATGATCCCTGAGTGAATATAGGTTACAACTGATAGGGAAATAGATATTTAATAGCTTTACAGGTCTCCACATAAGATGAATGGTTTGGCTGAGGTTATGGCATGAACAGAGGCATGTAAGTATCGAAATACATAGTTATTTGAGGGATGGTGTATAGAACACTAGGCTGCAGAGAGACCTGCAAAGCAAGGTACAGGGAGCTAAGAACCTGATAAGAGGTTTGTTTTCCTCTACATATTAGGGAGACATTAACAATTATTACAGAGGTAAGGGACATGATTCAGTGTGTTTTGCAAAGTGCCTATGAGGTAGAGGCAAGGAGGCAAATTGAGAGATTACTGGAGAGTGTAGAGGTGAGTTGTTAAATACCCATTAGTTCAGGTCTACCAGAAGGTAGTCATTGGGATATGTTAGACAGGCAAGAAATTTGTTGGTGGTGGGGGCAGGAGAGGAGCCTTTAAACTGTGATGTAATTCTGACTCTGGTGGAAGGAGGGGAGACAGATGGAAGAAGGATTGGGTAGGAGAAATCTTAGCCTGCAGCACAGATACAAGAAAGTTTGGTCAGTCTGGGTGGGAGTCCTCAAGTGAAAGTTGCCTGTGGCAGGGTCCCACATCTTGCAGAGAGGGGTCTACATTAGTTCTCCTGCTGGGCTTAGCAGCTGGCTGGGAGCAGCCTGTGGGAAGTGTGGTTTCTGTACAAATATGGTGGTTGATCCAGAAGGGCAGTGGGTGGGGCTTTCAGTCACTTTCTGGACTGAGTGTCTTGGGGTGATTGATTAACAGAGAGGGGATAGGGAAACATAGAAGGTCCTGGAAGAAGTTGAGATCATGAGTCTTGTTTGAGCAAAATGCAGTTTGAGGTGCTTGTGGAAGGAACATCATCTAGAAAAGTTGAAAATATGAGTCTAGAGCTCAAGAGAGCGATAAGAGGTAGGAGCTGCAGATCCAATGAATCTTCTGAATGAATTCATGGGAATGAGTGAGATTTCCTAGGGATAGAGTGTGGCGAAGAAGATGAAGCCAGTATGTTGGGAAATGAGGTGTGTAAAAAGGAGGGAGACAGAGCAATCTGAGATGGAGTAATCCAAGGGGCTGGATGATCAATTTTCAGGCAGGGGGTTGTGGACCCCAATGTTATAATCTAGAACTTTCTAGGCATGAGCAGGAAGAAAGTCCATTTGAAGACATGACTAAGATTGGAGGAGTTGAGGGGCTCCCTACCTGATAATCTGAGAGGCAGAAAGGGTGAGGCTGAGTTTTAGAGAACAATGGACACGTTTCAGAAGAGCTATTGTGAGCATCTGGGTAGTGAGGAACCTAGATGAACTGTGTGGAGAACCTGCTGGGATTGAATTGTAAGGTCTGCTAAGATTCCTTCACCCCAGCCTCATTCAGTGACCTGGGTGCAAGAACGGAGAAATGTGATGACTAAAGATAGCTGAGGTTGAGGACTGGCCAAGTCCAGAGGCCAAGGGTTTCAAGGTCCACTAGCACAGGCTGGCTGGGGCGGGGGAGATGAGGCAGTTCCATCAGTCCACTAGAATGGAAGGCCAGTGACCTCTCATTGGATTGGGAGTGACCCCCGCCCCACCCCCTTCTCCAAGTTGCTTACCTCTTGAGTGAACCCAGGACCTTTGGGGTGGGTGCTAGCTGGACTAGGGCGGTTGTGAGCTGCTTGCGGAAGGTTCTGTGTTTTGACTTCTATTCCTCTGTACTCATACCAACTCTACCAAATGGCACTGGGCCTTCCTGATTTAATGTCTCCCTCATGTGATGTGTGAGTAACACATCATTTTAACTTCTTAGGTTTGTTTTCCTTATTAAACCTGAAGCATTTTTATAAAAATCTAAACTGCAAATTTTAGTAAGGATTTTCAATGTCTATATTATCAACATAATAATTGATTAAACAACAAGGTAACAAAATTTTGGAAAATCTGAAATTATTGTAGGCACTGCATTTCTTTTTCTTTCTTTCTTTTTTTTTTTTTTTTAATTAATTAATTTATTTATATATTTTTAACGATTTTATTTCATCATTTCCTAAAAAGAGGGGAAGGGAGAGAGGCAGAGAGGGAGAGAGACATCAATGTATGGCTGCTTTTCACCTGCCTCCAGCCACAGATCTGACTGGAGACCTGGTTTGCAACCGTGTTATGTGCCCTGGCTGGGGAATTGAACCTGCGACCTTTGGGTTCGCAGGCAGGCGCCTTATCCGCTGCGCTACCAGCCAGGGCTGGCACTGCATTTCTTTACCGAACTTGCTTAATAGCTGCAAGTTTTCATTTATAAATGTTTCTCCGAAGTTCACGCTTTTAGAGATGTAAGAACGATTTGCACACTGATCTGCCACGGATTCTGTGATGGGTGTTATTGTGCATGTTGAGCTAGCTGTATGTGGGAGTTTAAGTGAATTTTCATAGTAACATCTTGATTTACTTGTGTTTTCTGAGTACCTGCTATGTGCCTAGCACTCACTATGCCCCTGCCCACATAGAGATTATAATTTAGTTGTTGAGATTCTGGGATGGATTACAAATTTTTCCATATGTGCATTCCTTTGATCTATAAAAATTATTTCTTTGCTTCAAGTGTGTTGGATTATTTGAGTTGGACTCTTAGAACATATGCTTCCCTTTTTTCATCCTCTGCTGGCCATAAAAATGTACCCACAAGGCAGCAAAGAAGGAAAACAAATACTCCAGGACTTCCACCCAGATTCTCATTTCAAACTGATCATCTGACCTGATTATGTAGGTCGACTGCTGTTCAGATAAATATTATAAATTGTAATGTTTCTCTGTACGTTTCTTTAGAAAGTTTTCATAGATTGAAGAGTGGTGGTGGAGGAGGCCTCCCTCAGGCAGCAGGGTGACCTAAGTTCAAGGAGTAAATAACTGACATGGTGCCTCTCATTCCCACTTTCCTGCTGTGGGGTGCAGTTCCGGTTTCCCTACAGCTGCTATAAAGCTCTTGAATCTGTGTATCTTTTGGGAGAGGAGGAAGAGCTATAGGGACTGTACACTTAGCAGGAAGAACTACAGGGACCAAGGAGCTATTAGAAACAGGTTGGCTATGCCTGGGCTCCTTTTATTATGAGATTCCCAGTGAAGGAGTCTAATCCCTGAGGGTCATTTGGGGCTAGGAGTGGTGGGGGTGTTCATTGGCTGAGCAAGAGATTGGGAAGAAGCAGCAGGATTAGGGCAAAGGGAGTCAGAGCCCCGGGTCAGGCCTGCGTGGTGCTGTCCTGACCACATAACATCGTGTTATGTGGGATGGGTGCCCCTCTGCCCATCTTAAAGGGTTTTCAATACAAAGAGTTTCCACACCATTATTCTATACTACACAGAATTTATGGATTGGTTTGCCTTCCTGGAATGAACAAAATCTGTGATTCACAGACTTGGATTCTAAAACTCTCCTCCATAGGGAGGGATACTTGAGGGAGTAGCGTTTGGGCTCTGGGTAAAGGGGGTCAAGCCAGGATGTTATGGGGGAGAGAAAGGGTGCTGCAGATGATTAGGTGATCTTATTAAGAAGCCACACATTTGGATGGAATTTGTATACATTCTGGCTTCCACTAGAAAATCAGAGAATGCTGATAAATGCTATCATTCATGCTCTGTCTCTCTTCATTGAGACCTTCAGCCCCACTGCATGGTTTCCTGAGTAATTTTATATCCACAGATCTAGCCCTGCTGGTGGCTCAGTGGATAAGGCGCCAGCCTGCAAACCCAGGGCTGTTGGTTCGATTCCCAGCCAGGGCACATAAACAGGTTAAAAGCCAGATTTCCAGCCAGATTCGTAGCTGGAGGCAGGTGAAAGACAATCGTACACTGATATTTCCCTCCCTCTCTGGAAATAATAAATAAAATCTTTTAAAAATAAAATAAAATAAATCCATAGGTCTACATGTTAGCAAGAAAAATATGCCTAGGTGGACTCTGTCCTTATATTCTGGATCCAGGTTTCTCTTTCAGCATCTGGCAGAAAAAGGTGTTTTGGGGAAAATTCAAATATAAGTGGTATTGGTTTTCAGTCCTGATGATTTCTTTGGAGAACTTTTGAGTATCTTGCCAAGGACACTAAGGCAAGTGGGGTGGCTGCTCAGTGCTGGGCTGTCCAGAAAATCCACTGTGCAGACCGACAGGTATCTACACCCATATATTTCACAAGGAGAATTTTGTTCTGGGTATGACATTTTAATTTAATTTACATTGGTACATTGTGAAAATTTCAAAGACAAAAAATATATACAGGAAAAAGACCACTTACCAATTGTCAATTTCTTGGGCGTTAGAGATGTTCTTTTAATACAGAATATAAGCATATATATTTATTTTAAATATATAAATGACAGAATAATACAGGCATTGGCAAAAGTAGGTTTACAGTTGTGAGTACCCAAAACCATTTATTTGTATTAATTGTTGATAATTATTATATTATTTATTTGTATTATAACTGTAACCCTACTTTTGCCCACTACTGTACATACACTGATACACTGTGGAAACTTAGGCATAATTTTTTAGATTGTTAAAAAAAAAAAAGCGAAAGAAGTAGAAGATCCAGTCAAGATGGCAGCATAGGCAGACATGGCTCACCTCTTTACACACGACATCAAAATTACAACCAAAATATAGAACAACCGTCAGTCATAACTATCAGAAATGGAATTGAATTGAATGGAAGTCTGACAACTATGAAATTGAAGAAACCACATCCATCCAAACTGGTAGGAGGGGTACAGATGGAGAATGGGCTGGCCTCTCACTCATGTGTAGTGGATAAAAATTCAGCAGGGATACCTCAGGAGTGAGGAGTCCCAGTCTTTTTTTTTTTTTTTTTTTTTAAGATTTTATTTCATTATTTTTAGAAAGAGGTGAAGGGAGAGAGGCAGGAAGGGAGAGAGGCAGAAAGGAAGAGAGACATCAATATATGGTTGCCTTTCACCTGCCTCCAGCCACAGACCTGACTGGAGACCTGGTTTGCAACCTGGTTATGTGCCCTGGCTGGGGAATTGAACCTGTGACCTTTGGGTTCACAGGCCGGGCCTTATCCATTGTGCCACCAGCCAGGGCAAGGAGTCCCAGTCTTATACCAGCTCCCCAGCCCAGGGCCCCAGTACCAGGAAGATACGTCCCTGTAGCTTCTGGCTGCAAAATCTAGCGAGGATTGAGGCAGTGGAAGAAACTACTAGGGCACAGGCGGCAGACACAAGGCCCACAGGCCAAATGCAGCCCTCCACCTTGTTTTATCTGGCTGGTTTAACTGTTAAGGAGTAGTTACATTTATACAGTCCTAGGATTACATTCTGCCCTTTGAAGGCAACCACCAGGCTTAGCCTCAAGCAGTTCCTCTTAAAGACTCCACACGTGGACTCACCTACTCAGACTCACTCCCTCTGAGCTCCAGTACTGGGGTAGCAGTTTGATAAGCACCAGTGGCAGCGAGGAAGGAAGTGAAGGGTCTGGCATCAGGCCAGCGGAGGCCAGTGTCTGTTTTCTGAACCCTCCCTTCACAAAGGCAGCAAGCTGGTGCCATATCTGAGACGCCATCAACCTGGCTAACACTGTTTGACTAGTCTTAGAGATCCCCAGAGGCTCTGTCCCACCAAGTTTATGGGCCCCCCAAGCTGCTTTCCACATGAATGGCTGGTTGTGGCTTGGGCTTCACCATTTCCTAAATCCTCTCAAAGCCGCAGCTGGCATCAGTGAGCCCCAGACCCCACACCAGCAGCCGCCGGCCTCCATTCCTGGCTTGGCTTCACCTGGGAATCTTTGAGCCCAGTGCAAGCAGTGGTATCTCAGCTTGTTGAATAGCTTAGGCAGGGTGGCCCCGGGCAGAACACAGGTGGGAGCTGGCACCACCTGGGAAACCTCAGGGCCAGCGTACCTAGTGGACAGCTATAGACCATGTCAGAGTACCACCACCCTGCCCCTCTATAGCTGGTCCTCCACAGAGGGTGGAGGTTGGTGGTCAGTGGTCACAGCCAGACCTTGCAGCTGACTGGCCTGGGTAAATCCCTCCCATTGACCTGCCAACAGCAACCAAGCTTCAACTACAAGAGGAGGGTGTAGTTAGCCCACATGGAGGGAGCATCATGAGTACCTAGCTTGGAAGACAGAGGAGGCTGTGCCATTGGACCCCATAGGACACCTACTACATTAGGGCATGCTACCATGACACAGAGTCAAAGCAGCTCTACCCAATACACAGAAACAAACACAGGGAGGCTGACAAATTGTGGAGGCAAAGAAATATGGCCCAAATGAAAGAACAGAATAAAACTCCAGAAAAAGAACTAAGCGAACAGAAGATAGCCAACCTATCAGATGCAGAGTTCAAAACACTGATGGTCAGGTTGCTCAGAGAAATGATTGAGTACAGTCACAAAATTAAGGAAGATATGAAGGTTATTCAAAGTGAAATAAAGAAAAATATACAGGGAATCAACAGTGATGGCAAGAAAGCCGGGATTTAGATCAATGACTTACAAAAAAGGAAGAAACAAACATTCACCTGAAACAGAAGAAATAAGAATTTAAAAATAACAAGGAGAGGATTAGGAACCTCTGGGACAACTTTAAATATACCAACATGTTAAGAACAGTATAGGAAAGGGTGAAGCCAAAGAACTTACACACATGACCTATGACATGAACTAAGAGGGGTGGAGGCTGTTGCTGGAGGGAAGGGGAGGGTACTGGGTGGAGGGGGGCAAAGGGAAAAAAACTGGGACAACTATAACAGCATAATGGATAAAATAAACTTTAAGAAACAGCAAAATCACCCTGGCTGGTAGCACAGTGGATAAGGCGCCGGCCTGCGAACCCAAAGGTCGCAGGTTTAATTCCCCAGCCAGGGCACATAACAAGGTTGCAAACCAGGTCTCCAGTCAGGTCTGTGGCTGGAGTCAGGTGAAAAGCAACCATACATTGATGTCTCTCTCCCTCTCTGCCTCTCTCCTTTCCCCTCTTTCTAAAAATAATGAAAATAAAAAATCTTAAAAAAAAAAAGAAAAAAAGAAACAACAAAATCAAAGCATGGATACATTTTTCCATGTAACTAAGGTAAAAAAAAATTAGATTAGGTTTAATGTAATGGGTTATGGATGGAGAACATATGTGTGTTTAGGTATAGCAAATATCTTGACCCTTACCCTAACAGACTGTCTTAAATTGCATTATAAATAGACTTTTTTTAAAAGATTTTATTTATTATTTTTAGAGAGAGGGGAAGGGAGAGAGACATCAATGTATGGTTGCCTTTCAACTGCCTCCAGTTACAGAGCTGGCTGGAGACCTGGCTTGCAACCTGGTTATGTTACCCTATCTGGGAATCAAACCAGTGACCCTTGGGTTCGCAGGCTTGTGCCTTATCCACTGTGCCACCATCCAGGGCTTTAAACAGACCTTTTTCTTAAGGAAAAGAAAAGTGTAGGTAAGGGGTTTGGAATTCAGGAAAAAAGTTAATCAGATAAAAGCTGCAGCATTCTTTCATCTGTACCCTGGGCGGTGACCATCTCATTCTGGAGAATGGCTCAGATACCATCTTGATTGCTTGCAGTCCTCCTGAGGCACAAGGGTGGAACTGCTTATGGTCACCTGAAGTCTAAGTGGGTCATCCCTCTATTTCCTGAAGCAATAGCTTTTTACATATATTGATTACTAAGCTTATTACCTGTTACCTGAAACTAACATTTTCCAACATTTGAGTCCCCCAACATGGTTAGAAAATATTTACTTGTTGGAGTAGTTGGTACAAAGTTCTTGATATTTTAGGTGCAAGTGATGAGGGAGTGGCTGTTGGAAAGGCTGTTATGTGGAATTATATAAGGAGGAAGCATTTCTTCTGAATGCTGAGAAGTAGCAACAGTGTGAAGCCTACCTGTGGATTCTTCCGGAGTGGTGCCAAGGCCAGTGAACTCTGTTCTTGGTACTTTAGGAACAGAGCATTGCATAATGTTCTGAGGCAGAGAAATAAATAAGGTCAGAAGGAGGTGTTTTATTTTTCCACCAGAAAAAGCTTACTGGTGAGATTCCTGAAGGATAGATTTTTATGGCCTGGAGTGCACAACAATGTACAACATCTGGTTGCCCTGACAGGCTTGTCAGGTAGGCGTCTGAAAATGGCAGGTTGTCCAAAGTGTTATGTATGTGTGCGTGTGTGTATATATTATATATATAATATCTTTTTATTTTTATTTTTCCAATTACAGTTTACATTCAATATTATTTTGTTTTCATTTCAGGTGTACATTAGTGGTTAGATGATTATGTACTTTACGAAGTAGTTATTAGAATGTAATTGACTATATTCTCTCCGCTGTACTTTATAGCCCCATGACTATTTTGTAACTACCAATTTGTGCTTCTTAATCCCTTTACCTTTTTCACCCAGTTATCCAACCCACCCACCCCTGCCCTCTGGCAATCATCAGTCTGATCTCTGTATCTATGAGCTTTTTAATGGACACTCCCTTCCTCATTCTGTCTCATTTTCCCCTGCTTAGTTTGCTTGTGTTCACAATGAAGAGAGTTACTGGAACCAGGCGAGTTTACAGGAGGAAGCTGTTGGTTCATTTGGAAGAAAAAGTGTGAGGAATGTGTTGTAGGATTTGCTCCAGGGGAAATCTGAACTCTTTCCTTTCTCCCTTTGTCCACACAACTTTCTGTGAGCTGCCCAGTGTTTACATGACACAATTGCCTTTTTATAATGCTTCTTTAAGTAGGTAGGGATAAAAGATTACCACTTTGGAATTAAGGATCCCAAATTATTTTCTCAGAAAATAATTCTTTTATTTCAGGAAAGAATTCTTTTCCAAGGGAGAAAGAAATCTCAATGTACTGTGTAGTGGAGGGGGCACATGGCATGGCTAAGGTCGGGGCTTCTATTTAGACGAATTAAGCCCCCAAACTGGCTCTCAGAGACTGATTTGTGGTGTTCTATTTCATCTAGGTTCAGCAGATAGATATCTGATGCGGACATTTCCTTCTTTCCTCCATGTCCATTGGTATCATTTAACATAGTAACTTAAACTCTGGACTCCTAAATACCCTGGGTTGGCTATTCCGCTGATTGGGCCCAAAGTAAGACTTCATTAGTGGGCATGAGAAATAGCTTCCAGCAAGCAAACATTTGAAACAATTCAGACACTCACTAAGCTGCGTGTTTGAGGAATGGTTTTGTTATATGTGTTAGATAAAGCCTAAGGTCTTGATTTTATCACAGTAAGAAGCAGCTTAACTCTGGTGGGAAGTTTGGTCATGATGAGTAATGGTGAATGAATGGGAAAGGCTTCTCACAGCATTCTCACTTTCAGAAGCCTGACCCACTGCTCACCCTATACTCCATTTTTTTTTTTTTTAATTTATTTATTATTATTTCCAGAGAGAGAGGAAGGGAGAGAGGCAGGGAGGGAGAGAAATATCATTGTATGGTTGCCTTTCACCTGACTCCAGCCATGGACCTGGCTGGAGACCTGGCTTGCAACCTGGTTTATATGCCCTGGTTGGGGAATCGGACCAACGACCTTAGGGTTTGCAGACTATCACCCTATACTCTTGATGGCTCAAGAGTGTGCGTTACCCTGGCTGGTAGCACAGTGAGTAAGGCGCCAGCCTGCGAACCCAAAGGTCGCAGGTTTGATTCCCCAGCCAGGGCACATAACAAGGTTGCAAACCAGGTCTCCAGTCAGATCTGTGGCTGGAGTCAGGTGAAAGGCAACCATACATTGATGTCTTTCTCCCTCTCTGCCCCTCTCCCTTCCCCTCTTTCTAGAAATAATTAAATTAAAAAAAAAAAAAGAGTGTGCGTTAACTTGGTGTGCAAGAACAGCTCCTTCTATTAACTTGCTTTGTTTCTAGTAGAAGGTAAGATTGGTCGTAAAGCCCAGGCTAAGATGGGCAAGTCAGGGAATACTCATAATAGCCCTCAGGGGCCTGGGAAGTTTGGCCCAGTAGGAACTAGAGTACATGTGTTGTAGGACTAGAAACTTCTGTCTCAAATCGAACCTTCTTTTTTCTCTTAATGCTTCTGGGTCTTATCGATAATTAACTAGTTTGCTCTTCATTTATGCTAAATGGCCTTTACATTTTTTCAAGTATTTCATTCAAGTATATAAGATACAGTGGCAGCTATGAGGGATGCTGGTTAGTACCTGGAGACCCTGAACTTATGGGGAAGGCACCAGTGGGCTCCTGGTTGGTCTGGTTTGGTGACTTCTCTTCCTTACTGAAAGCAAATGGGCAGGATAGGACTGGGGCTTGGGTGGCAGGACACTAAAGAGAGAAGGGAGGAACTGGGCTGTCCTTAGAGGCTTTCTTGTTAGGGACTGGTAATCTGCTTGGCAAGGCCCAGCTAGCAGAAACGGGTGTTTGGCAAGGCCAGCCCTAGTGCCAGGTGGACTCGCAACGGACACTGTGTATAGGGAGTCAGCCCAGTGTGCTTACCCAAGTAGCCCTTGAAGCATGGAAAGCAGAGAGTGTGCTATGCCTTGTTCTCTGCGGCTAGCTTAGCTTCCTGGTTTCAGTTGAGCAGGTGCCAGTAATACCTGCATATAAGCTTAGTGTGATTAATAAACGGGACTCGCGGCTTGGGTGAGCCTCCCGACCCCAACTTTGTCTCTTCTCTCTTTCTTGCGTCCTCCGCTGTCCAAACCCGGTGCATAATCCAGGGACGGCTGGTCCGTCACACTTTCTCACTGGGGTTCTTCCTGGACAGCCCTGCTGGGAGATATGAGAGAATGGGTTTTCTTGCAAAAGGAAAAAATTAGATCCCTCCTTTATTCTAGTTGAGAGTTTAGCATCTCCAGGCATATAACAGTATTCCCCTCTGATGTATGCAGGTGAATGAAACACCTGAAAACTTTTTAAAAGGCCAATTGACATAATGAAGAACAAAGTAATTTTTTAAAAAGATTTTATTTATTACTTTTAGAGAGAGGGGAAGGGAAGGAGGCAGAGAGGGAGAGAGACATCAATGTATGGTTGCCTTTCACCTGCCTCCAGCTATGGACCTGGCTGGAGACCTGGCTTACAACCTGGTTATGTTCCCTGGCTGGGAATTGAACCAGTGACCTTTGGGTTCTCAGGCTGGCGCCTTTCCACTGAGCCACCAGCCAGGGCCAAGAACAAAGTAATTAATGATAGATAATAACTGAAAGCATAAAAATGATCAAAACAGACACAGATATCTCTAGCTGAAAGAGCTCTGGGGGGAGACTTTGAGAGCACAGGGGCAGTGTGACCCCCTGCAGCTGCCTCCCTCTGCCTCTGGAGGTTCATTCCTTTTTCTCAGTTTCCATGAACTCACTTTCCACAGTCAACTCTTTTAAGGGGAAAGAATGAAATACTTAAAAAATTTTAAATTTTATTTATTTTTAGAGAGAGGGAAAGGGAGAGAGAGAGAGAAACATCAATGTATGGGTACGTCTTGTGTGCCCCCAACTGGGGACCCGGCCCACAAACCAGGCATGTGTCCTGACTGGGAATTGAACTAGGGACCTTTAGTTTGTAGGCTGGCACTCAATCCACTGAGCCACACCAGCCAGGGTATAAAATTTAATTTTATTAAAATATAGTTAAAATACAATATTGTATGTGTGTCAGTTGTACAACATTGATTTAACATCTATGTACCTTATGAAGTGATCATAGTAACTCTAGTAACCACTTCTCACCTTACAAAGTTATTACAATTTTATTGACTATTTTCTGTGTTGTACCTTGCATGCCCATGACATTATTTTTTTTAAAGATTTTATTTATTATTTTTAGAGAGAGAGGGAGGGAGACATTAATGTATGGTTGCCTTTCACCAGCCTTCAGCTACAGACCTGGCTGGAGACCTGGCTTGTGCCACCAGCCAGGACTCCATGACTTATTTGTTTTATATTAAAAACAAAAATAAAAATCTTTTAATCACTCAGAAGAATTATAACAGGAAAAGTCAAGCCTGAGAAGCATGGCTCTGCCATCTCATGGTGCTCTCCTCAGATGTGTGCTATGTCCAAATTCCCCCTTTCTTGTAGGGACATCAGTCATTGAATTAGGGCTGACTGGAACACAGCATGCTTCATCTTAACTTGACCACATCAGTAAAACCCCACAGCCAAATAAGGTCACATTCACAGATACCTGGGGTGAGGGCTTTAGGGTACCATTTTAGAGGACACAGTTCAGCCCACAGCACTTGCCCATCTCCCTTCTGGACTATTGTACTGGCCTCTCACTGAACCTCCCTGTTTCCAGGGCCTCCCCTCTGACCTATCTAAACTACCAATAGAATTCTCTTCCTATAATGTAGGGAAAACAATCACATGATTTTGTACTCTGTGACGCCCAACGATTAAACTAGTGATTTGACAAACCACTTCATAGACTATTCTCACTTGAGAGCTGGACCTTTTGTCCTCATGGCACAACATGAAACAGGGACCTGTACCTCTTGCACAGGATCTTAATTGAAGCTAGCCTTGCTGAATCTTGTGCCAGCAACTAATTAATCTTCCCTCCTGCTGGGCTTCTCAAACACTCTGCCCTAAGACTTTGTAAAGTGATTGGATTTCTTGCATGATTGTTCCTTAAGGATGTTGTACCTGCATATTGCTTCAGATATTGGTTTATTAAATTGTACTTTCACCAAACTTTCAATAGAAGAAGGTAAGATTGTCCATCATACGGCAGTTGGATTATATTTACTCATGCAACTCATACTTAGAAACCTGTCTTCTCTTTCCTTAATTCACTGTGGCAAAATGGCCTATCTCTTGTGAATTTTTTTCCTGTGAAAGCATGTGGAGTAGGAGGGTGGGATGGAGGGTGAAAGTGTCTTCATTGAGGATAAAGAAAGATTGAAGAGAATAATATTCACATGGAGTTTGGTAGGGTGAAAACAATGTGAAACATCTTAGCCAGTTTGCTATCTTAGAGATGGTTTTACCTAGATTTTTCTCTCATATATAAGGTGCTTGCGATCAATTAGCAATAACTCTGCATCTCCTTATTTCACGTGCTTATTAATTTTGAAAAACTATGTTTCTAAGATTATAATTTAACATCATTGTTTCAGATATAAAGTATTAAATTCTGAGAGCAACCATCATGTCAAAGGAATAGAGCAACCATAATTTCTGGACTGCGTGCAGGGTGAACTGCTAAGGAAATTGTGGACTTCAATAACATCCTTTTATATACAGTTGACAGTATGAAAAAGGTGTATGATGCTGATCCTGATGTCACCACACCAATAAGGAAAATGCGTAAGGTGCACAAGGATTGCACAAGTCCAAATATTGTACACAGAATCCAGGAGATCATCAATGAAGATCCAGGATGTTAACCTCTATGTTTTGAGAGAAGTTGTACCATGGATGAAGCAAATTGCAAATGGACATAATTTCATCTTCCAACAATATGGTGCACCAGCGCATAATGCCAAAAAGGTGCAAGAATTTCTCAGTGTCAGTGTTTCTGAATTCTGGTCAAAGGAAATCTGGCCACCTAGTTCACCAGATGCAAATCCTTTAGACAATTATGTATACAGCATTCGTGAGAGAAAAGTTAATAAACAACCTCATTCCAATAAAGAGACTGTAAAACTAAGATTGAAAAAATGATGATGTCCATGGATAAAGAAAAGTTAATGAAAGCGTGCTTAAGATTCCAGTCAATCAAGCCTATTATTGCAGCAAGTGGAGACATTTTTTAACAATTAAAAAAATTGTTTCTGTATTTGCATATAAGAATAAATTTATTTCAAAATGTAACACTTGTGCTATGTTGTTTATTTTACTAAAATTTTGCCAATTGATCACATGCACCTTGTAATAACAATAAAATGAATCAATTCCACAATTTAAGTGACTAAGTCCCTAAGAAAATCTTAAAGGGGCCAGAAATTTGCCCAAGTATTTGACTCTCAGTAAAATTTTAGTAGTGTGATCTATTCAGATGTAGAGAGGCAGAGAAAAAGCCACATGTATCTAAAAAAATATCTGTTAGTGTAACTGCTATACATTTAGCAGGTCTGACCTTGGCCCCCTAGGGAGAAGAGCTGGAATTAGACTGGGGTTATAACCCTTTCATTTAAAGCAGTGTAGCCTTAGCTGAGTGATCCTCTTCAAGCATTGTTACAATTCCTGGCAATGAGTAAATACTAAAAAATTCAGAGGCTATGATTATATGAATGGCTCCAAATAGGGTCTCAATTGTATTGAAGAGCTTTATTAATTCCTACTTAATAACTTAAGTACCCTAATGGAATGCTGGTTAAAACCACACATGAATATTTTATTACAACTGATATTTTACATTGTTGGGTAAAGGGCTTTTTTTCCCCTAAAAATTTTATTTAGTTATTTTTAGAGAGAGGGCAAAAGAGAAAGAAAAGGAGATAAATACTGATGTGTAAGAGATAACATTGATTGGTTGGTTGCCTCTCACTTGCCCCATACTGGGGACAAGGCTCGCAACCCAGGCAGATGCCCTGACTGGGAATTGAACCTGCAACCTTTTGGTTTGCAGGCTGGCACGAAGTCCTCTGAGCCACACCAACCAGGGCTGGGTGAAAGGTTTTTTGTAAGTAACTCTTGAAGTGACATGAAGAAAAAATGTTAGAGGTATAGAACAATTTTAGAGAAAAGTGTAGATCATGTGTTATTTAAGACTTATATCAACTATTGTTATAAGGCAATTTAAAAGGGAAAACAATATTTTACTAAGAGAAAGAGTTTTTATTCAAAGGCTACAGAAGAAACTTGAAATGAGACAAGTGTTAAAATTGGGCAATTCTAACAAAGCCAAAAGAAGAATCAAAAATAAAAAATAAAACAAAATGAAGAAGAGTAATTGAGTGCTGTTTTGGGATTTTTCAGATTTCTGCATTCAGTGATTAGTGTTGTGGGAGGGATGATTCTTGTATTTTCCATACAGCTGTTCTTTTTATATAAATATGCAAACTAAATGGGAATTTAAAACTATAATTAGAGCTCTCTTCTGAGATATCTTCTCTCTTAACATTTCTCTCTTTCTTATAATCAGGTGAAAATGAAATCCTTGCAACACTACGTGCAATTTCCAACAAAAACCAGATCTGGAGATCGTATATTGGTATGGGCTATTATAACTGCTCTGTGCCACAGACTATTTTGCGGAACTTACTGGAGAATGCAGGATGGTAATGTATTACTTGATTAAAAACCGAAGTATTGTGATTTGATTTGCATGATTTTCCCCCTCTTTCCCACATCCTCTACCTCTTGGTGCCTCAGAACTTACCCACAGACACCTATGCTGTACTGTCTCTAACCTCCAGGAACCTACCTGGCTTTTTCTGGCTTGGGAAATTTCCTGACTCAAATGTAGAAGAAATAGAAGCATCTTCCTGCTTTTATTCTCATTAAACATTCTAGAGCTCTAAATTGGGGGTGCTGGTAATCTTTCTCTTTGCGACTTAATGTCTATTCTGCCTGTGTAAGCACATTTGAGCAAGATGTCCAACTTGTAGCAGAGCAGATTCAGGGCTTTAGTCTTAGGAAACATAGGGATTTGGATCTCTAAATAGTCTTGAAACTGACTCAGTGAATCAGAATCTTGGTCCGTTTTCTTATGTCAGAAGTGCCCATTGTCTCTCCCTGACTCCATGCCCAATATTCTGGATTTATACCCTAGGAGAATATGTGTATTCTGTGAATAGGCCTTTTTACAGCCCTAATCTGAGGATATGTCTGGATTTTAGGGGTGGTGGTAGGGAGAGAGAGACCCATCCATGTAAGAAAGAAACATTAATCGGTTGGTTGCCCCCAACTGTAGATCAAACGTTCAACCCTAGGTACGTGCCCTGACCAGGGATTGAACCCGCAACATTTTGGTGCATGGGGAGATGCTCCAACATAACCAACTGAGTCACCCAGCCAGGGCTTAACAGGCTCTTACAGAAATGATAAAAGGAGGAGCTAAACAATAAAAGGAGGAGCTAAGCTGTACATATTCAGTTACTTGTTCTGTTTTCCCTTTATCTATCAAGTAACTCATTCCTAGTCCTCTAGAGGAGTGTGACTGTGTGTGTGTGTGAGAGACAGAGAGAGAGAGAGAGAGATATGTCTGTCTTTGTCCCTGCCTACTCTGGCTCCCACTGATTGCATAATACTGAGTGTTTCTCCCACACTTGGAGGAAAACTTCCCAAGGCCACTTCCATACTATTTTGCTATTTTCCATTGCCACTTGCTGTATGTTATAAAGAATGAAGCAGAGGTTCACACCCCAATACTGAATAAGAAAACACCTTAACTATTTCTTGATAGGCAGAGGCCAAGGCTCTCAAAATGCCTGGGGGCTGATTAGGGGCATCTGCTTCTTTGGCTCGTTGGGAAATATTGCCTGACCGTGGAGGAGGAAAGGTGGGGAACTCCTAGGCCTTTCTATCCCTTTGTTTTAGATCAGTGTCGTTGTATACACCAGTATACATCTTTGAATGGAAACTATTAAAACGGATTTCTTAGTCTTCAAAGGAATGTGTACACTTATTTCTTTTTTTCCCCCCCACTTATTTCTAATATAGAAACAAATCATGTGTGGGTAGGCAATGATAGTTCATAGGTGATTTTTTTTTTTTTTTTTTTAGTTAGTGTATGAGGTAATTTTAATTTCTGTTGATATTATATGAGGACAAAGTAAGTGATTACCTCTGCAATTGAAAGACTTTTATAGCAAGATTCAGAGACTGTCTCTTAGGTTAGCATATAGTAAAAACAAGTCAATTTTAATAAAGGGAAGGTAGGCTTCCCTACGAGAAATCATGACATTTATCACCACATGAGCTTTTTTTTTTTTTTTTAAGATTTTATTTTATTATTTTTAGAGAGAGGGGAAGGGGGAAGCAGAGAAGAAGAGCAACATCAATGTATGGTTGCCTTTCACCTGCCTCCAGCCACAGACCTGGCTGGAGACCTGGCTTGCAACCTGGTTATGTGTACTGGCTGGGGGATCGAACCAGCGACCTTTGGGTTCACAGGCCCAACTCTTATCCACTGTGCCACCAGCCAGGGCTTAAAGATTTTTATTCATTATTTATAGAGAGAGTGGAAGGGAAGGAGGCAGAGAGGGAGAGAAACATCTATGTATGGTGGCCTTTGACCTACCTCCAGCTACAGTCCTGGCTGGGGACCTGACTTGCAACCTGGCTATGTACCCTGACTGGGAATCAAAGCAGCGACCTTTCGGTTCGCAGGTGGGCACCTTATCCAATGAGCCATCAGCGAGGGTTGCCACTTGAGCTTTTGAAATATGAAGTGCATGCTCCCCAGCAATAAATCTTAAACATTTTTTGAACACCTTGCATCTTTAAAAAAACATTTAATAAAATTTTGTCAGAATTAATTTGAATTCTGAGTAACCAAAATTCTCATTTCTGTATAACTGCCTCATTTAAGGAATTCTCCACCTATCATCCTGAGAAAGAGTATTGAGACATTCATTAGTCCATTTTTTTCACCTTGAAAGCAAAAATAATTGCCTCTCTGAGAAAATTCTATTATGCCAAAACTCTTATCGTTTCTTCCAGTCAACATCTGAAGGTAGGGTTCCTGTCTCCCAGCCTCTTAGAGGGTAGGGGTCTAACTTTTATGAGTGCCAGTACAGTAAGCAAACCCAGGTGGCTTTCCCAGGGGCCAGCCCCCTTCTTGGTTTTTGTATTCTTTCATTTCCCTGACTCCACCCGGCCTTTGCATTCACCTCTTCGCTCCCTTGTACTGTCTTTAAAATATTCAGTTACCTCTAAACACACATGAGGAGGGAGCGAGACATAGGTATGCAGATTCATCTAAGAATACAAGCTTGGACAATGTTGACATTTTGAAAAGTAAACCTCATAACCCTACTGAATTTCAAACTTTACACCAAGTGTTCTTAGTATACTAGGAATGGATGTGCGGCAGTGACTACTTAGGGAGTGTAAACTTATACTCACCCTCTGTTACCCACAAGCATAACTGGTTTCTGTGTGTTGAGTCTGTGAGTGAGTGTGTTTGGCTATCACCAGAGCCAGCCCTCACCTGCTGCCTCAAGTCCAGACCTGAAGTTCCAAGGTCAAGCCATTTGTTTAGCTCAGGGCATAGTTTAGGCTGCGTGGGAGCAGAGCACCTTTGCATCTTTTGTCTGCTTTTGCCTAAGTGCAAATGTAGTCCTGGTTGGTGAGAGCACTTTGCCCAAGATGCAGGTATTCCTGTCCCATCATTATAGGAGCCAGATCTGTTGGCATAATTGTTCCTGCTTTGTCATTCCTGTTTAGAACTCAGTCATGATATTCTTTATCTCTTTATTAATAACAGAACAAGAGAGAAACAACAAACTCGTGTTTCTTCCTTTTGGGTGTATGTGAAGGATTAGCGTTTTCGAGGGCATCTTTCCACTGTGGTATTAGTAAAAGTTTGGGTAGTAACCTCCAAGTTGAATTTCAAAGACAAATGGCCTGTCTTTCTTCCCCCTTCCAAAATAAGCTGCAAAAGCACACAAATGGGCGACAGCATTCCGGCCCTCTGAATACTTCCTAGTGGCCTTTGCTCTCTGTGATCATGCAGATAGATATTCACCGTATTGCCTCCTGGCTGTGAGCGAATGTCTTAACTTATTTTAGAGCTGCCAGCAACGTGAGAGGGAGACAATGTTCTTTTGGGTACGTTTTAAATATTGTTCCTCTCTGTTCTCCGAAAGCAGACCTGAACCGGAGAGAGCTACTACTTCGCACCAGCACCGATAGGGAGAGCTGAGCACATGCAGGCGGTGGACGCTTCACTGCTCCTCTGAATGGTTTCCATAGAGATGGAACCAATAAATTCCAGCGACGTGAGGGGAAAATAAATATACAACAGCCTTGAAAGAATACAAACATTTGGGCTCTTATAACAAAATGTACATCAGGTCTAGAATTTATTTTATGGGCTTCACAATTCCAAATTTTTGACTGCTGGTAACATCAGTAACTAATATAATAATATCTACATTTTGTTTGTGGCTGTTTCCCTTTTGTGTAACTTTGGCACAGAGATTAAAATGAGAGAATCTCATGAATGTTTGTCCTACTACAAACCCCCCGCTACTTCCCTCTTTTTCAATTCTAAAAGAAAGTCACAGCCAAAATCATAGAGAATACTGATTATTTTGGAATAAGTATTAATACCATATTGAATCAAGCATCCTATTTAAATGGCACAAAATGCCTTCTTGGATATGCAGATACTTTGTTTAACATTAAATTACATCTAGAAACACAAACTGAGTTAAATAGTTGGAAAATAGACATTGTAGATCATAGACACATTTTCTTTTTAGTCTTTTCTTTCTTTTTTTTAAAGATTTTATTCAGCCCTGGCTGGTGGCTCAGTGGATAGGCACCAGCCTGTGAACCCAAAGGCTGCTGGTTTGATTCCCAGTCATGGCACATAACCAGGTTACAAGCCAGGTCTCCATCCAGGTCCCCAGCTGGAGGCAGGTGAAAGGCAACCATACACTGATGTCTCTTTCCCTTTCTCCTTGTCCCTCTCTCTGAAAAGAATGAATAAAATATTTAATAATAATAATAATAATAAAATCAAAAGTAATATTCAACTTGAGGGGATTTGTTAAATAAATAATGATAAATGATTTAATACCATATAACAATAAAAGTTATGTTATCAAATGACATTTAGAATGATCAAAAACTGCTCATGGAATAACATTAACGGGGAAAATCAGAATACAAAATTTTACATAGAATGTAATCTTTATTGATATGATTATGATGTGGAAAGAGTCTGAAATCAAGTGACCTGCTTTTGGTAATTACTTCACAAAATATGCATATATCAAATCAACACATTGTACACTTTACAGATATAACAATTTTATTTGTTAATTATGCCTCAATACAACTGGAGAAATAAAAGAATGTATAAAAAAGTCACAAATCAAGAAGAAAGGGGACAGACATAAAAGAAAAATGAGCAGCACAGAGTGTGCCCATCACAAATGATAGAAGAACAAGACTGAAAAGAAATGCACTTAAATGTTTACTGTTGTTATCTTGGAGTTTTGGGATTATGGATGATTTTATTTTCTTGATCGTTATCTGAGTTTTCCAACTTTTTACAATGATGACATATAAAATAATCAGAAAAAGTTTGTGAATATATTCTTGACACATAGAAGTGGTTACTAAGTGGTAGCTGATGTTTTTAACATTTAGAACATACAGTAAAAAGAAAGTAAACATTATTGTTAATATCACCACCCAAAGAAAACTACTATTTACATTTTCATTGACTTGGTTTTACAAATTTTCAAAAGTAGTACATAGTATTTACATTTAACTTTTTTTTTTACATTTAACTTTTAAAATGAATATATCATGAACATCATCCATGTCCATAGATGTATTTTTTTACATATTATTTTCCGTGAATGCATAATATTATGAGCAATTGTCTACTTAATCATTCTCTTTCTTCTAGTGGACACTTAGTTTATGGCTCATTTTTCAATATTATATTCGGTACTGTGATGACTTCTCTCTCCCTATTGTATATTCCACTTGTATATTTGCTAGATTGACTAGTTGGTACGTGTGTATGCATGTGCATGTAAGTTTGTACCCTTATTTGTCAAATAGTGATTCTGAGTAAAATGCAAGTTTTGAGCTTTGTCAGGCAATCTACACATGTATCTTGGTGGCACGATCTGCTGTATGTAAAAGTCTTATCTGATCTGAGGTTACAATTGCCCCTTGTCTATGCCTTTTGTGTGACTCCCTTTCTGCTTAGATTCCCTTCCTATTTTGTTTGCATCATGTATTGTGTGCCTCATTCATTCCAGTTCACCACCCACTTAGAATCTGGCAAACTTAGGACTTTCAGTTCCTAAGCCAGGCTGTTGAAGGAGTTAACTGAAGCAAAAACTTACTCTGCTTGTGTGTGCCTGCTACCCCCCACACCCCTGTGTGTGTGAGCACACACACACACACACTCCTACACTAATAAAAGTTTCAGGAAAATTATCCCAGTCTTGGCATTGTACTGCTTGTTAAGGTAAGCTTCCCCATCCCACTCTTCCTCAGAGGTGAGGTTAAACATTGTTCAAAGTCTTCAAAATAAATAAGTAAATAAAATAACATATACATGGAAATATCCTGAACATGATTACCAGAACAGGAGAGAAAACAGAATAAACAAAAACACCTAATTTTTTCCCATTAATATTCTTCTGGCTTGGAAAGGGAAAGCAATAGCAATATGAAGCAATGTCAGTCGTATGTGGGAGCCTGGACCCAAATCTGACCCTCTTAGGTGGAATGAATTCTTATCAAAGAGATAGCAGCCCTAAGTACTCACTTACCCTCTATGCTATCACCTTATTTTATTTTCTTTAAAGTATTTATCATTCTGTCCTGGGTGGTGTGGCTCAGTGGATTGAGCACTGGCCTGAGAAATAAAGGGTTGCTAGTTTGATTCCCAGTCAGGGCACGTGCCTGGGTTGTGGGCCAGGTCCCCAGTTGGGGGTGTATAAGAAGCAACCACACATTGATGTCTCTCTCCTTTTTTCTCCCTCCCTTCCCTTCTCTCTAAAAATAAATAAATAAAATCTTAAAAAATATATTTATCATTCTGAAATAATTTCATGTATTTATTGTTTCCTTTTCCCCATTAGAAGAGATCATTGACTCTTATCCGTTGTGCTCATTGTGTGCCCCAAGATGCTTGTGGTTAATACTTGCTTGATAATTGGCATTGTTACATTCAATGTTATCACATTTCTCTTAGCAAGCATGTGGTAAATATCTGTAAGGGGATCCAAGAATGAAGGAATAACAAGAAGAATGTAGGAACTGAGTGAGTTACCTCATATACCAAAAGATATACTTTTGGTTAATAACTGGAGGAGATAAGATTAGAGCCCGCATTTATGATGCCTTCTAACCATTTTTATCTTGAATTTTGATAGCTATGGAGTTTACATTCATAGACTCAATAGACAGTGAGAATTTTAAAATAAACCTCTATTAATTTCTTAGGAGCACATAGAATTTCTGGTTAGTATTAAACAAAGATTTTCTACTCAATAAACAAGTTTGAAGTATTAGATATGAGATTCTTCAATATTTTGCTATTGTGAACTATGAATGGGATGAGAAAAGATAACAGGAAGTAAAATTACTGTTTATAATATGATAGGTAGGCTCAAGTGGTAAGAGCCAGCTTACAATAAAATACACATACAATAAGATCATTAAAATAGAAAAGTAAATTTAAAATATCAGAAATAGAAAAGTAAATATTGATTGCCCCCAAAGAATAATATTGTTACTATGCCTTAATTCTGAGCTTCCTAAAGAAGCCAGAAGAGAAGCTTACAATCTACCATATAACTTTTAAGAGAGACCACTTAATTTTCAGTTAGTGAATTCTAAAATGAAGACATTTCGTGAACTTTTTGAATGGTACAGTCACAGTGTGGACATAGCTTTTTGTATACCTCCCAGGATCACCCAGTATACACCATACCAGCCCGAGGTATCTCAGGGGAGACTGGAGAGTTTGCTGAATTTCCAGACCATGGTGTGTGACATCACAGGCATGGACATGGCCAACGCATCCCTGCTGGATGAGGCCACTGCCGCTGCAGAAGCCATGCAGCTGTGCCACAGGTGAGAGGCCCAGCATGAGACTCTTGTCATCTGTCAGGGTAAGGGACATCTTTTAGTTTTTCCTCTTGTGTCAAAGGTTCTTATTACTTCCTGAGAATGCATTTCTAGAGGTAGAGGTAGAGGTGCTGGGTCATGGTGTGTAGTTAGTTGAGAATCGCCCTCCAGTTCCTCCCCTTTTCTCTTTCTTTGCCTTGTGAGTACCTTCCTGGTACAATTTTCATGTGGATGGTCATTGATTGGGAAACCTCCCCACATTCATGGTGTATCTGCCTGAGGTTTTGAGCCTCTGGTCTTGAATGCCCACGTAAGTCTCTTTTTGCCTTCTGCAAATTAGAGGGATGCTGAGCCCCAAACTTGTTCAGCAGATGTGAAGGTTTCTAAGTTGCAGCCACAGGCCCATCTGCTTTCCAAATAGCCCTGGGGGGGCGGTAGGTTCCAATTTCTCCTCCTGCCATGGGTGAGCAGGAACAATGCTGTCCACCCACTCCTCTCGTTATTATTCTTAGCTTTTCACTTATTTTCATCATTTATCTTCCTTATCCATCTGTTCTTCCATCTACCACCACAGATTTTGCTAAATAGGATTGAAATTGAATTTCAGTGAAAATCTATTTGGTAAAGGTCATTATTAGTCATTAATGACCCAATATTTTTTGTATAGTTGACAGCACAAATGTCCAACCTGTAAAAAAATTTTATGAGTTTATTTGGGCCAACTGTTGGCATATATGCCAGGGGGCAAGATTGCAAATGTTCAGGAAAATAACAGGTTTGTAGCTTCTTTTATACATTTGAAATTAAGGAGGGAATTTAAGGAAGATTACATGGAGGTGGGAGAAAAGCAAGGTGTGGTTGGATTATAGGATAGTTAATAAAATAATGTGCTTTCTCGATATGGGTCAGGTCTTATTTTAAAGGTTTATTAAACTGGATGCGCAGAAACAATGTACAAGGCTTGCTTAAGGCAAAGACAAACCTTTTACTAAAATAGTTATATGCCTGGGGTGTGACTATCCACCATGACCTGCCCAGTTAGGAATTTATGATCAGATCACCATGTGAGGTTCCTTTCTATAGAACAACCCCTTTTTTCATCCACGATACTGTGCTCTGATTTTCCCTAAGCATTATCTTTACTTTGCATTCTTAGAAGATACTGTAATTTCTTTATGTTCACGCTGGAATGTGATTTTCCTTTTTAACAGACACAACAAGAGGAGGAAATTTTTTGTTGACCCTCGTTGCCACCCACAGACAATAGCTGTCGTCCAGACTCGGGCCAAGTAATTACTTTTATTTATATTTTGAACTCAGGGATAATGTCATGCTCATCCTAACTGATTTTTTTTCCTTACTTTCAAACTGATTGGAGGTGAACCTGGCTTAAATTGGGGTTGTTGTGTTTTACTTTCCCTTCTCCTTCCTTCCCAGGATCTCACTGGTAAGTAAAATGTATCAGAATTGAGGAGAAAACACACAGTGTCTTTAGTTGCCTTTGCTTTATATTATCATGTTATAAAAAATATTTATTGATTGATTTGAGAGAAACATCAGTTTGCTGGGCCGCTTATTTATTTATTTATTTTAAAAATATTTTATTTATTATTTCCAGAGAGAGGGGAAGGGAGAGAGGCAGAGAGGGAGAGAAGAATCAATGTATGGTTGCCTTTCACCGGCCTCCAGCCACAGATGTGGCTGGAGATCTGGCTTGCAACCTGGTTATGTGCCCTGGCTGGGAATCAAACCAGCGACCTTTGGGTTCGCAGGCCGGCTCCTTATCCACTGTGCCACCAGCCAGGGCCATTGATTGATTCTTGTATGTGTTCTGATCAGGGATTGAACCCGAAACCTTGGTATATCAGGATGATACTCTAGCCGACTGGACTACCTGGCCAGGGTGGTTTTCTTTTTGCAAAAAGAAGGTTATTGAAATGATTTCAACAATGTTGTGGAAACTTTGAAAAACAGAGGAAGAAAATGGAACACTCCCACAACTGTTAAATATTTTATGTATATTCTTGCAAGCATAATTGTAGCCTGTTGTTGGTGTAGGAGGACGTAGAAGAAATCATATTGTATGTTAGTACTGCAATCAGATAAAACAAATATAGCACAGCTACCACTTTGTGGGTGTATTTATTTGCTTTCTCTTTGTAAAAACTGAGTCATCTTCCTCTTACCTACACCATCATCCCTTCAGAAGGGGTATCTCACAAATGTTGGAATTAGATGGTTTTAGGAAGCTAAGAAGGGTCTCCTCCGTGTCTTACTGACAGCATTCTTTCTATTCACCTAAGAATGATGCAAGGGGAAAGTGACAATGGGGCTCTGTTACAGACACTGGTTCATTAGCCGGAGGAAATGAGGTTTCTGGTCTTCTCTCAGGAGCTCGTTCTGACAGGAAAGTGGGGAGTGGTAAGGGTGGAGGAGAAAAACACAAGTTGAGCTGTGGGATGCAATGGAGTTGGTGTGAAACACTGTTACCACTGAAGGTCCAGGTATGACATGAGAGAGAGAGAGAGAGAGAGAGAGAGAGAGAGAGAGAGTGTGTGTGTTGGGAAGGGTGGTGAGTGGGCATTGAGAAAGGATACAGGATATGAATACCCTTATGGGGAAGAAACAGTAGGTAATTTGATTTTTCCCTGTAAACCAAAAATATCATTGTTTTTTGGTTTCTCTCTTCTCTCTTTCCAGATATGCTGGTGTCCTCATTGAGCTGAAGTTACTCCATGAAATGGACTTCAGTGGAAAAGATATCAGCGGGGTGCTGTTCCAGTACCCAGACACTGAGGGGAAGGTGGGAGACTTCACTGAACTTGTGGAGAGAGCCCATCAGACTGGGGTAGGCAAACCTCTCCTCGTGGGGGCCCATGGAGGTGTGTCTCAGCTTTGAGTTAATATTATTATGTTTGGTGTGTCTACATTTACATACCTGTATCACCTGGAATAGTAAAACTGTCTCCTTTCTACCTCTTGTCTTCAAGTTTGTTTTGTTTATTGATGCCTGGCATATAATAGACACTCAGGAAATATTTTAAGTGAATGAAATCAGTGATGTTCACACACTATGAACTAACTCTGCCAGTCTGCCTACAGTGAAGGTAATTTGCTCCTCTCTCACTGTTCCCAGGGACAGTAACAATCTTGTCCCTTTTCTCTTGTTTCCTCTCTAGACCTTGGTTTGCTGTGCTACTGACCTTTTAGCTCTGTGTATCTTGAGGCCTCCTGGAGAATTCGGGGTAGACATTGCCCTGGGCAGTTCACAGAGATTCGGGGTGCCCCTGGGCTATGGAGGACCACATGCAGCCTTTTTTGCAATTAGGGAAAGCTTGGTGCGGCTGATGCCTGGAAGGATGGTGGGAGTAACAAGGTAAAGTAACTCCTATTTCTCCCCTGTTATATGGCTAGGGTTTTCCCTGCTCTGTTGATTGATCACAAAGGTTGTTAATTGCTCTTTAAACTTAACTGGGTCAATTGGAGTTGATTAGAGAAATGTACAGCATAGATTCAGATGAGACAATATGTTTGGGGTAAGAACTGGTTGGTACCTCTTCTCAAATGACCTGAGTCGGTACATATTTGAAAAAGTGTAAGTGTAATTCATAACGTATTTGTCCAGAGGTCATATAAATGAATTTATTCAGGTTGAGGAAATGCCTTGAGAGACTGAATGTTTTAGGTGTATTTAATATCTAACTAGTTTCATTCCTGAAAGTATTATCATGCCACATGGTTATGTAAAGACAAGTGCAGTAAGAGGTGATCATACACACGATTTCCTAGAGGCATGCCACTGGAACGTTGGAATAATTTCTAAAAGTACTTTCTTGAGGGCTTCTTCTCAGGTTAAGAATTTAGATGAATGCCATGATTATTATTGGGAAATTTAGCATGATCCTTTTGATCCTTCATGAAAGCTGATCTATTAATTAAGTGAATAGTCTGAACTAGTGAACAATGTGGTCATGATGTGAAACTTGAAGGTTCCCTCAATTAGACATAGGATAGCAAAAGTTGCTTTATTTTTTGGTGTAAAAATAGGTTTTTTCAAGTACTCATTAGTTTTTTTTCAGTGATGTCTCTTCACCAGACAAGATGAGGCACAAGGGCTTTTTTGTTTTTAAAGATTTTATGTATTTTTTTTGAGAAGAGGGTAAAGGAGGGAAAAGGAGAGGCAGAGAAACATCCATGTGTAGTTGCCTCTCGCATATATCCAACTGGGCACCTGGCTCTCAACCCAGGCATGTGCCGTGACTTTGACTTGGAATTGAATGAGCAACCTTTCGGTCTGCAGGCCAACCCTCAATCTGCTGAGCCACACCAGCCAAGGCAGGTTTATTAATTTAAAGGATTTAATGTATTAATTATTGTCTGTTGATTTTTATATTGAACTTCATAATCTCTTTGGAAAATGGACCCAAAAACTTGGTAAAATAAAGGATAAGACTGCTAACTATTTGTGTTGATCTAAATGTTTAATTGTATTAGAAAGGGGAAATGTTTATTAGGAGCAAGTGGTAAGTTGATTAACATCATTTTAATTTACAGCCACATAGTCACTTCAGTTTTCTAGTATGGCAATTCTGTTTCCTTTGCCAGGTATTTCCCTTTTTTTCTGAGTCTGCCAAGCAGCTCAGCGTGGAAGTTAATCCTCAATCACCATCATTATGGTAGGCTGGGTGATTCCTGGAAAATTTCCTTTCAAGTTTCCCAGCCTTATTGTATATATCTTAGTGCCTCAAGTCCTCAAAGTACAAACTAAAAATTAGTAGTCCTGAGCCTTGGCTTGTGTGGCTCAGTGGACTGAGCGCCAACCTACAGACCAAATGGTCCCTGGTTCGATTCCCATTCAGGTTGTGGGCCAGGTCCCCTTCTCCTTTCTCTAAAAATAAATAAAATCTTTAAAATTAAAAAAAAATTAGTAGTCCTATTTAGAAGAGGATGATTTGGGAATTGTTTCTTTATGGTCTTGTAACCAAGTGAATTTGTTAAATTCACTTCAAGCTGGGAAGGAAAAAAACAGGTCAGTTGATGACAATTCCTGGTGCTATGGTTTACTTGTGCTAACTGCATGTTTTATTCTTGGCCCAGAGATGCCACCGGGAAAGAAGTATATCGTCTTGCTCTTCAAACCAGGGAGCAACACATCCGGAGAGACAAGGCTACCAGCAACATCTGCACAGCTCAGGTAGGTTGCCTACCTGACCTGCCCCTTGAATGCTTTATAGTCTATAGAATTGAGCTACTCATTCATTCGCTGAGTTGCTTGTTAATGTATGTACCACCTACTGAGAAGTATGATCACCAGAAATGTTAAGATCTTACTGGTAGAGCGGTAGTTTGGTCTTGTCAGAACCAAAATACAGTGTGTTTTACTGGTGCTCTGTATGCAGGCACTTCACACTTTAGGGTTTCTAGCACTCTTATCCACAGGGCAGGTTTCCTATGGGTGGTGACTGGGCACCTTCTCTTTGGGCTGAGATGGAGGCCCTCCAGGCTAGGGTGAGATAGGCAAAGTGAGGGTGCTTGAGGTGACTGTACTTGAGAGGATGGTCTGAATTTGCAAGCTTCTGGTGGTCGTTGGGTACTCTTACTGGGAGCTCATGGGAAACATTCCTGAAGTGGGTGGGATAAAAGAAGAGGAGTTAACAGAAAGTTGCTCAAGGGCTCAGGTCAGAGGGCAAAGTATTTTCTGATATCCAGCCCACTCCTGGGATCAGATGAGGGGGCCGCTTCTGAGCATGTGATCTCTTCTGGGTCTGTGTCTTTCCTTCAGGGTCAGAGAAGGAGGGAGCCTACCAATATCTCCATGGGCAGTACAGTGCTGTTCCCTCTCAAAGCACTAGCAGGTTTGAAGGCCTCTCCAGGGAGGCAGTGTGTGATAAGGTCTTCTTAGAGTTAGTTCTACAGCCATTGGTCTTTAGAGCTGTTTTCTTCAGTTGGTTTTCTTGGATTAATTTTTGCCTCAGGAAGGTGACTGCTTCTTTTCAGGTAAGAGCTCTTATAGTGTCACAGGAAGAAAGCAGTTGCCACAGGTACTTCATCTGCTGACATTTAATGGATCTTTACATGATGCCTTTACTTTCTGTAGCTTCCACTTGTTGACTTCTCTGATTGCATAGTTTCCCTGCTTCTGCAGCTGACTGCTCCTTTCTTACCCTTTCTGCTCACCTTCTTCCAGAAGGTGTCTTTCTGATCATAAGTTCATTAGGGTTTTCTAATTTTTCCCAGTGAACTTAGGCTGTCTACCAAGAACAAGTTATGTTCATACTTTTTCACTTTTCCAGTTCATGGGTAGCTGATATTTCATCATTTAACTTGATTATAAAACATCTCTATCTTTTTCAGCAATTATTAAAGTAATGTTAACCTTGGAGGTAGCCGTATTCTGTCATCTCTGATTTTTAGCTTCTCATTTTGAAGAGCTTTTAACTATCTTACTATCTATTTCATTCCACATGTTTCCTTTTCAAGATTGGATTCATTAAACAATTGCTTGTAACTCCAGCATGGTTCTCTTTGCTGTAAGCTTGAAATTATTGTTGTATTAAAAGAGGACTGTTATCTTCTGCGTTGTTCCGTCTTTTACTTCAGACTTCTTGTAGCAACTGCTCTGTTCTTCTCAAGCTGCCCCTTTCCTCTTGAGCATGAGGCTACATGGGAATTATCTTAGTTTTGTGTTACTGATGGTGCAACACTATTTATTTATTTACTTATTTATTTTAAAAGATTTTATTTTTTAGAGAGAGGGAAAAGGAGAGAGACAGGGAGGGAGAAAGACATCAATATATTGTTGCCTTTCACTGGCCTCCAGCTACTGACCTGGCTGTAGGCCTGGCTGTAGGCCTGGTTTGCAACCTGGTTACGTGCCCTTGCTGGGAATCGAACCTTTGGGTTCGCAGGCTGGCGCCTTATTCACTCTGCCACCAGCCAGGGCCGCATTGCTATTTTTTAAACCGATGAAAGTGTGCTGCTGAATTCAATTAAAATTTTTTTTTCTATAAACCCGTGACATTTCTACAGATGTCTGAAATTGCATTATGTCCTGTTCTTTCTTTTTTTTTTCTGTTCTCTATTTTATTTAATTCTTCTCTAATTTTTATTATTTTCTTTCTTCTGGTGACTTTGGGCTGCATTTGTTCTTTTTTTTAATTAAAAAATGTAATGTTGTTTATTTGAGATTTTTATGGTTTTTGAGATAAACTTTTCATGATATTAATTTCCTTTTTATTATTGCTTTTGCGGCATCCCTAAAGTCTTTTCTTTTTTAAAGATTTCATTTATTTTTTCAGAGAGAGGGGAAGGGAGAGAGGCAGAGAGGGAGAGAGACATCAGTGTATGGTTGTCACCTGCCTCTAGCTACAGACCTGGCTAGAGACCTGGTTTGCAACCTGGTTATGTGTCCTGGCTGGGAATCAAACCAGCGACCTTTGGGTTCCCAGGCTGGCACCTTATCCACTGTGCCACCAGCCAGGGAGTTGTCCTGCTCTTTACAGTCACTGTTTCTCAGCTTCTACCACAATAGGCATTTGTTTGTTTGTTTGTTTTTGGTTAGATTTTTCTAAAGCCTGGTGTATTGAGGCATAATTTACATTATATTAGTACTTTTATTGAGATACAAATCCCCATAAAACACACCTACTTAAAGTGTGCAGTTCAGTGGTTAGTAGTATTTTAATTGATGTTTGCAACCATCACCGGAACTTCATTTCTGAGCATTTTTATCACCCCTAAAAGAAATTCATTCTTATTAAGCAACCACCTCCCATCTTTTCCCCCTCCCACAGTCTTTCTGTCTCTATGGATTTGCCTATTCTGGATATTTTTAAAAATTATTTTATTTTATTTTATTGTTTAATTATAGTTGCCCAATTCTTCTGCTATTGGTTTCCCTTGACTCCTCTAGTCTGGATATTTTCATATAAATGAGGTCATGCAATGTGTTGCCTTTTTGTGCCTGGTTTCTTTCACTTAGCATAATGTTTTCAGGTTCATCCATACTTTAGCCTGAATCAATAGTTTATTCTTTTTTTATGGCAGAATAATATTCCATGGTAGGAACATACCAAATTTTATCCATTGATCAAATGATGGACATTTGGGTTTCCACTTTGGGGTATTTTGAACAAGGCTGCCATGAACATTTCATACATAAGATCTTGTGGAGGCATATTTTTTTAGTTCTCTTGGGTATACAAGTAGGAGTAGAATTGCATGATCTTATGGTAACTTTATTTTGAATGTTTGAGGAACTTCCAGACTGTTTTCCAAAGTGGCTGCAACATTTTACATTCTTACCCCAATATATGAGCAGTCTAATGTCTCCACATTTTTATTAATACTTATTTCTGCCCATCTTTTTGGTTATAGCCATCCTAGTGGGTGTGAAGTTTTATCTCATTGTGGTATTGATTTGCATTTTCCTAATAACATGTTTTTGAGCATCTTTTCATCATTAGCTTTTCATTAAGTATCCTAATTATATTGTTTATCCAAATTATCAAAGAAATTTGAGGGGTGTTTTTCTTCTTTTTTTTTTTGTCTCTATCTTTGTTTTTTCTGAACTTCCTTGGATGTTCTAATGCCTTTCCAAGGTTTTTTAAAGGGACTTTATATTTCTCATCAGTTTGGTGCCCAGTCACTTAAGAGTTTCCAGTTTGTAGAAAGAATTGTCTGTAGGTTAAAAATGGATCTGAACCGGTCTCCAACCAGGTCTGTAGCTGAAGGCAGGTGAAAAAGGCAACCATACATTGATGTCTCTCTCCCTCTCTGCCTTTCCCCCTTCCCCTCTCTCTAAAAATAATAAAATAAAATCTTTAAAAAAAAAAAAAAAAAAAAAAAAAGGACCTGACCCAACTCCCACAAGGCTACCATGATGGGAGGTTTCTATAGAGACAAGGCTACCATGATGGGAGGTTTCTATAGAGCCTGCGATTCTGTTCCCCAGCAGCACAGCCATGAACATGTGGATACACTGTGTCATGGATGGTTTACTTCAGACTTGCCCTCTCCATGGCTATACACTGTTGCAGTGCTTCCATGTTTATTCCTAATTGTTATACGATGTCCATAAAAGTGTCTCTATTCTATTTCGGATTTTTGGTGTAAAAAAGTCAATTCCTGTATTCTCATGTTCTTTTCTTCCTTATTTTCTTTATTGCCTGCTGAGTGGACTCTCTGAGAGCTTTTGAGAACTGTTTTTTGCTTTGCAGTGGCCCCACAGAGGTTTCCTTCTAGCAGACTAGCAGAGAACATGTTTACCTAACAAAACTGATCTGATATTGGACATTGTCCATCTTTAAAGCACTCTGTGTCTCAGTGTGTTCTCTCTGGTGCCCCTTCCTAACTTGGGGTGATTGGCCATTAAGGTGGACCTTGAACTGCTGACCTAGGACATTAGGACAAAGCTACTCCAGTGGGACTAGAAATCTCAGCAATACCTGGCGCTGCACCAGTGAGTGGGGGCTGCTGTGGGAGAATCAAGTGGACTAGACAGATCAAGAGCCTGAGGTTTGAGTTTGGACAAGCTACTAGGGTGATATTGTGTGGTTAGAAAGCTGCTATTGGCAGGTGGATAAACAAATGAGGCAGGGGGCCAGGAGGAGAAGCAGGAGATGAGCCTCTATCCCTTTCCCCAAATTGACACTCATTTTTGTTTCTTCCCCCAGCCATCCTTATTTTATCCTTCTTCCTGGCCCAAGATGCCATCTTGGTGGCTCCTTTCTTCCTCCCCATGTAGGACTCCCTCACTAGCACATCTCTGGAGCTCTGTGTCTCTTATCTCCAGGAGATTCCAATGCCATTCCTTTCCATTTTCTGTCACACTAGGATGACATTTATGTGTCAATAGTTTCATGAAGTCTCAATCCAATGGTCAAGAGAGAGATATTTACCTCAGCAAGTGACCTTGCTATCACCAGGGACTAAGCCAATAAGTTCTGATTTGCCTTTTCTAACACGTCTTCTGCCAACTCATTTTGAGTTTATTCTCCTGTCTCCTGCATTTTATCTTTGGTAGTTCTTTGCCGCATTTTTCTCTTGGTGGTTGAAATTCAGCTTCTCCTGCTTTATTTAAGGCCTCAGGAGAATTGTATTCCCTGAGTTCTTTTGTTTTTGAAAAGTTTTGTTGCTTTTATCCTTGGAGAACCCCTTCAAGGGGTCACATTTCAAGCTTTCATACAGCAAGTCCACTGGTACCTACACTGCCAGTTTTTGCCCTTAGGGGTTCAGGCCTGTGATGAATGGTCCCCAACTGTCCTAGAGAATGCAGGAAATGCGATCATTGTATTTTGTCCATGTTTTAAATTTTGGCACCTCAAGTCAAAATAAAGTCCCTTTTACAGAATGTCTTCTGTCACATCGTGGAAGTTGATTCTTTTAATGCTCTTGTCATCGCAGGCTCTGCTGGCGAATATGGCCGCCATGTTCGCGATCTACCACGGTTCCCGGGGGCTGGAGCATATTGCTAGGAGGGTGCATAATGCCACTTTGATTTTATCTGAAGGTGAGCTGGATATACTTTTAAAAACTTTTGGGCATAACAAGACGGATGAACATGAGTAAGTGGAATTGAAAACTTACTACATGTTCAATATTGTAGGCATAATTGAAAGTAAAAAACAAACAAACACCTGAGAAGAATATTTTCAACTTCTATGATAGATCAAGTTAATATTTTTAATATAGTAACTCACTGCCCCACCTATACACAAGAAGAAAAATGAGAGAAAAATGAGCAAAGGACATTAAATGTAACTTTAAAAGAAGTCAGTAGGCCCTGGCTGGTGGCACGTTGGATAAGGAGCCAACCCGCAAATTCCAAAGGTTGCTGGTTCGGTTCCCCGGCCAGGTCTCTAGCCAGCCCGTGGCTGGAGGCAGGTAAAAGGCAACCATACATTGATGTTTCTGTTCCTTTCTGCCTCTCTCCCTGCCCCTCTCTCTAAAAATAATAAATAAAACCTTAAAAAAAAAAGAAGTCAGTAAATTGTCAATGAACATATATAATTTCAATGTCACTATTACTCAAAGAAATGTAAATTGAAACAATAAAATACTTTTTCTCCCAATGTACTGGCAAAGATGAAAAAGAATGCTGATATTGGTATGACTTATACAGGGACGCTTATATGATATGTATCAAAAACTTAAACTGTGTCTATAATTTGATCCAGAAATTCTATGTCTAGGAATATATCCAAAGGAAATAATCAAATAGGGAAGTAAAAGGTTTCCATTGAACCACTGTTTGCAATAGTGTAATCTTGGAAATAGTCTATAAATGTCTAATAATAATAAACTAATAATAAGTAATTAGTTAAATTATTGTACACCTGTAAGTTGGACCACATACAGCCATTAAAAATAATGATATAGGTTTTGACTTGTAAAAGAGCAAAATGTTCATGATATATTTAAGACAAAAAATTTTTTAAAGATTTTATTTATTATTTTTAGAGAGAAGGACAGGGAGGGAGGAAGAAAGGGAGAGAAACATCAATGTATGGTTGTCTTTCACCGGCCTCCAGCTACGGACCTGGCTGGAGACCTGGCTTGCAACCTGGTTACGTGCCCTGGCTGGGTAATTGAACCAGCAACCTTTGGGTTTGCAGGCCAGAGCCTATCCACTGAGCCACTAGCCAGGGCTTAAAATTTTTTTTAAAGGGTAAAGAAATACACATATGTGATCTATCACACACACACACACACACACACACACACACACCACTTCTAGAGGAAGAATGTAACCACAAATTATTTCTGAATGGTGCATTATAGTGATTTTTCTTCCCTTTTTAGATATATTTTACAATTTTCTATAGCATAGTAATAAACATTTAATTTTTTTAAAGCAGCCACCAAAACACTGGGTAGGGCAGGAAAAGACTGCATTAGGGTAGGATTTACCTCTATTCCTCTGTGAAATGACAATGGCAGAGGAACAGGTTTCTGTGTTGGAAACTGGTGAATCTCCTATCTTGTCTAGGTCTCAAACGAGCTGGGCATAAACTCCAGCATGACTTGTTCTTCGACACGTTGAAGATTCAGTGTGGCTGCTCACTGAAGGAGGTTTTGGGCAGGGCTGCTCAGAGGAAAATCAATTTCCGGCTTTTTGAGGATGGCACAGTAAGTCAAACTTAGAGATTCTTTCTTTTTTGTTTCAAACAAATGCTCTATTTTTCATGACTTTTGTCATTAGAAGTTTTCCTCCCCCCCCTTTTAAAAGATTTTATTAATTATTTTTAGAGAGAAGGGAAAGGAGAGAGGCAGAGAGGGAGAGAAACATCAATGTATGGTTGCCTTTCACCTGCCTCCAGCCACGGAGTTGGCTGGAGACCTGGCTTGCAGCCTGGTTATGTGCCCTGGCTTGGAATCGAACCAGTGATCTTTGGGTTCGCAAGCTGGTGCCTTATCCACTGAGCCACCAGCCATGGCTAAAACTTTTCCTCTTTATTTAAAAGAAACCAATAGTGGAATTGGGGCACTATTTATTTATTTATTTTAGATGGTTATTTATTTACTTGAGAGAGAGGAGAAAGGAGGGAGAAAAAGAGTGAGAGAACCATCAGTGTGCGAGAGATACAGGATCTGTTGCCTCTTGCACACCCGCAACTGGGGACCTGGCCATTTGTCCTGACCAGGAATTGAACTGGTGACCCTTCAGTCCTTAGGCAACAGATCAATCCACTGAGCCACACCAGCCAGGGCTATTTTTTTATAAATAATTTTTATTTCCAATTTGAAACATTTTGACTCTTCAATGAATATTTCATTCTCATCCTTCCTTAAGACTTTGTGTTTTCATATATGGGGCTGTTAGGCACATTTTCTTACTCTTCTCTTCTTCACAATATTATTTTTTAAGGTAAAGCCTTTGATAAGTGATAATAAAATAATCTAAGAAGAAACAAGTGAGCATATCCAGTACCAACAGGAGTACCTTGTAACCATCCGAGTGTTAAAGAATCCAGAAATGAATGGCTTATAAAACTATAAACCCTGTGAAATCTGGGGCTGATCTAAGTCCTCTTCACCTAATAGCCAATTTGGTAACCAACTGGGTACCCTGATATTTTAGAAAACTGGGAGTTTTGTCTAGCACCTTCTCCCCTTTGACCTCTCTTGGATTTCTCCACCGGTCTTGGTATTTAGAGCTGCTGTTTTCTCTTTTGTTTTCATTCCTGTAGCTTGGTATTTCTCTTGATGAAACAGTCAATGAAAAAGATCTGGATGACTTGTTGTGGATCTTTGGCTGTGAGTCATCTGCAGTAAGTGAAATAAAAACATGCATTTCCCATAATGACTATTTGAGGTGGTGTCAAATATGGGTTTGCCTCTTGCGGGTCTGAGTGGCGGCGGGGGGCAAGTATGACATTGGGTGGCCTGCTGTTAAAATTATGCCACTGACTATCCCTTAACTACCATGACTGCTGATAGGGGTCACTGCTATGCGTCTGGCCAGGACCATGCATCAAGGCTAGTTGGAAGAATGGTTAATGGCACTTAATTAAAACTGTCCCTAATATAGAGATTCATGACATGGTCATGTTGGTTATGTCCATTCTGGGAAAATTTTGATACTCATTCATGCAACAGATGCTTGTTGAAGGTACTACTCTAGGTACTATCTTGAGGATAGTTGTGAATTAGACACAATTTCTGCACTTAAGGAGCTTATATTCTTTTTTTTAAAAGATTTTATTTATTACACGAAATAAGGTGGCCTGGATTGCTGGGGGGAAGCAAAGGGGGCAAAATTGGGATACCTATAATAGTATAATCAATAAAATATAATTTTAAATACTTAAAAAAAGGATTTTATTTATTATTTCCAGAGAGAGAGGAAAGGGAAAGAGGCAGAGAGGGAGAGAAACATCAATGTATGTTTGACTTTCACCTGCCTTTAGCAACGGACCTACCTGGAGACCTGGCCTGTAACCTGGTTATGTGCCCTGGCTGGGAATCGAACCAGCAACTTCTGTGTTCATAGGCTGGCCGCTTATCCACTGGGCTACCCAGGGCAGGAGCTTATATTCTAATGAGGATTCAAATAAATACAAGATTCCAATCCATGTGATGCTATGATGGGTGATGTCTGAAGATGCTCTTTGAGCACAGAGGAGGAACTTCTCACCAAGATTTAGAAGAAATTGTTCTGATATCTGAAAGATGAGGAGGAGTTATCTAGAATTAGATGGAATAATTGAGGAAGAGGATAAGGGTAGATGTTACAGACTGGGAAAAACAGCCACAAAGGCAAAAAGGAGAGGGACTACTGAGAACTAGAAGCAGTTCAGTGTGACTGAGTTGGTTTCTAAAACCATGAAATGTCAGGGAGATATGAGGAGAAAGTTTACAATTCCATGGCATGAGAATGAAAAGGAGAGCTGTCAGCAGCAACCTAGACCTGTGGCCAGGGGTTAATCACAACATGCTACACAGCCTGGTGCATAGAAAGTGCTCAATAAATATTTGTTGAATGAATCAATGAAAGGAAGTATTTACTAAAGAAGTTGAAGTAGATTCTAGAGTATCAATGTTGCTGTCCTGGTTGTCTATGTCTCCTTTGAGGGAGGACTTCAGTATCAAATAACAAGTGTAAATCACATTATTCTCTCTTAAACTTTAATTAATAAACATGACTGAACAATCGTCTTCCCTCTAGAACTCTGCACTAAAGATAATCCCATTTATTTGTTCCACATGTTTGAGGAATATTTATGGAAGACCCACTGGAGTCTCTAGATGGCCAGCCTGGGGCAGAATGAGGAGCAAGCCATCAATTTAAATTATGTATTCTATATATTAAACCATTATTAGATACACTTGTATGATCTGCAAATAGTTTCTCCCATCCTGTGGCTTTTCTCTTAACTCTCTACATAGTGTCCTTTGATGTACAAACGTTTTTAATTTTAATGAGTCTACTCTATTTTTTGGTGCTCATGCTTTTGGTGTCATGTTTGAAAAACCATTGCCAAATCCAAGATCATGCAGAATTGCCCCATGCTTTCTTCCAAGAGTTTTAGCTTTTAACTGTAGGCCCTTAATCCATTTCAAGGAACTTTTTGTATATGGTGTAAGATAAGGATGCATCTTAATCCATTTTCATGTGTATATCTTAATTTTCTTAAACTGTTTGTTGAAGAGATTGTCCTTTCCCCCATTAAATAGTCTTGGTACTTGTATTTTATTAGATTTCTCAAAGATAAGAGAGCACCGTTAAGTGAGAATCCTTATGTGAATGTTATCGCAGTCACTTTTTTGATAGCCTTTTCATATTAATTGTTGGAACTTGCTTCATTAGCCAAGAAACATACAGGAGATGTCAGCTTTTTTGCAGTAAAAATAGTGCAGTTTTTCTTATTTTCTGTGGCTCAGGTCAACAGATCTAAAAAACAGTGCTCTGGAAAATTGCGACTTTTTGTAACTCCTGACACTTGTCAACACACCCATACCAGATGCCTAGGGGGTAAGGGGCGTGACTGGGTGGATAGGTTGTGCTAAGGTATTTCTGATGCTTTGTCAAAATAAACACTGATGGGGACCTTGGTGTCCACATGTAGTTCTAGTCACAATTCCTGCCCTTTAGTTTCTGTGGTGTCTCCATGCAGGAGCTGGTTGCCGAAAGCATGGGTGAGGAACGGAGAGGAATGCTAGCCACTGCCTTGAAGAGAACCAGCCCATTCCTCACACATCAAGTGTTCAACAGGTTTGTGTGGCTAGCGTGGTTTCTGCGCTGTGTGGCTTCTGACTTTAGTGTGATATGGCCGGGTTACTGTGGCTCACTAATAAATTATCACCGTAAGAATCCCACTGCTTATTTGGACAAGACAAACGTTATTTCCTCTTGTCCCTGCTCCCTTGGCAGTGTAACAGCTCATTCTACTCATCAGGAAGAAGGGAGTTTAGATGCACAGTTACCAGACTGAAGAACATACCCAGGAAGTCACTTCTTCGTCCCAACCTTCCCCTCATGCCCACAGGCAGCTTCTTGTCCTGGGCTATCAGCTGAGGTTTGTGGGGGTTGCATACTCTTCCCTCTCATGCTTTGTTGGCAGGTTGGCATGGCCCAATTTGATTTGTATGTTAAAGGTAAATTTCAGTGTGTCGGATTTCTCAAGAGGATGTGTGTGAATTCTAATCTAACGTATTAGCTCAAGTCATGTGTTTTGTGTTCACAGCTATCATTCAGAAACAAATATTGTTCGATATATGAAGAAATTGGAAAACAAAGACATTTCTCTTGTTCACAGTATGATTCCACTGGTAATTATTACTTTTACTCCCCTCTATTAACCTCACCCTGGTCCCACCTCTTTAGGTTATGTCTAATATGCTACAAGAGGGATGGGTGGCTGTGCGGGGAGATCAATGAGCTGATCATGTGAACCATAGGAAATCACTAATGTGATATTTTGGCTGTGCTTCTTAAAGGGGTCCTGTACCATGAAGCTCAACAGTTCCTCTGAACTCACAGTAAGTAGGTCCCGTCTTTTAAGAAGGAACTTGTTCCTGGCTTACACATGACTAGCACAAACTGCTACTGGGGCTGTACTTTAATAATCCTATTCAGCAATCTTGGCAGAAAACCTAATTTTATCACAGCCTGATCTTTAAATTTCTGTGTAAAGTTATTTTTAAATATTAAAATAATTAACAATATAGTATTTATACTTTCCTATCCTCCCCACCCTCTTTTGTTAAACCTGCCACATTAAAAGTTTTTATTTTTTAAATTATTTTTAAAAAACTCTTCTTTTTTAAATAAGATTTTATTTATCATTTTTAGAGAGAGGGGAAGGAAAAGAGGCAGAGAGGGAGAGAGACATCAATGTAAGGTTGCCTTTCATCTGCCTCCAGCTATAGACCTGGCTGGAGACCTGGCTTGCAACCTGGTTATGTGCCCTGGCTGGGGAATCAGCCAGCGACCTTTGGGTTTACAGGCTGGTGCCTTATCCACTGTACCACCAGCCAGGGCTTAAAGCTTTTTTTTTTTTTTTTTTTTTTAATTAATTTGTAGTTGTTAAGCTCAGAAGAATCTTAAGCCTTCTTTCTAGAAAGGGTAGAAATTTGAGGTTTTAATTTATTGTGTCAACAGAAGATTTGTGTGACCTGCTGCTGTGGTTGGTATGCATCTCTCCTAGGTTAGGATCCATTTATCAAGGTTATATTATTCCTTTTATTTCATAGGATTGTTCTGATGTGACAAATCACACCAGACAAAAGAAATTATTTAAGGCGCCGGCCTGTGAACCCAAAGGTTGCTGGTTCATTTACCCAGCCAGGGCACATAACCAGGTTGCAAGCCAGGTCTCCAATCAGGTCTGTAGCTGGAGGCAGGTGAAAGGCAACCGTACATTGATGTCCCTCTCCCTATCTGCCTCTCTCCCTTCCCCTCTCTCTAAAAATAATAAAATCTTCAAAAAAAAGAAAGAAAAGAAATTATTTTATGTTGTGACAGGAAGATTTCCCCCATTTGTTTTTCAATTGTTTTGTTCTGCTTAATGAAGAGATAATAAATGTGATAAGAGTTTGAATGAACTATACTTGAAATAGCTCACTGGGTTTCATGGATATAAATCTATTTTCAGGACTTGTTGTCCCTAAAAAGATAGAGAAAGTTATTTTTGCATAAGTTCACTTTCTGGGACTCTGCAACCAACTTGTAAAATGATGACAATAATGGAACTTACCTTGTAAGATTGCGATGAGTTAAATGAAGGCATGTACTATTTTAAGTGCCGAGAGTTATGCCTGGCACATAGTATGTATTCTCTGTTAGATACTGGTTTCATTGTTATCTTCATCCTCATTATCATTAAAGTTAATATTGTGATAGCTGTTACAATATGTGTATTTGCATACATTGTCTCCCTTCTTGCTCTTCAGCCAATCACATGGAGTGAATTTGCAAACATCCACCCCTTTGTGCCTTTGGAACAAGCTCAAGGGTACCAGCAGCTTTTCCAAGAGCTTGAGAAGGATTTGTGTGAGCTCACCGGCTATGACCGAATCTGTTTACAGCCTAACAGGTAAGGGATTTCTTTTTCTGTCATGTTAGTTATTGCTTGTGCTATAACACCCATCTTACAACTTGGAGGTTTGAAATAATGAATATTTCATATCATTCTTAGAGTTGAGTGGACAGTTCCACTCCACTGGGGTAGATGACTAGAAGGTGTGAAGTGGCCTCATTCACATTGCTGAGAAGTTAATGATGGGCTGTTGCCTGGGAGAAGCTAGTTGAGGACATTGACCTGGGTCTTGGTTCTTCTCTATGCGGACCTCTCCATGTGGTTGCTTGATTTTCCTCCTGGAGTGATGTCAGGATCCAAAGTAATGGAAGGATGTGAAAGCTGCAAACCTCAAGCTTTGCTCCTGAAGTTCCTCGGCCTTACTTCCAGAACATCTTGTCTGTTAAAGCAAGTTACAGGGCCCGTCCAGGTTAAACATGCAAGGGGACAACACCCAGGTGTGAATGTTGAGGGTCATGGATCCTAGTGGGAATCTTTGGAAACTAGTTACTATACTCCTACGAAGCAGCAATGCCTCAATCTAGTAGGGCCATGAGAACCTGGGTCCTGGATTATTCTGTCACTAATTTTGAAAGTTTCCTTCCCCTCTTCTGGCCTTGCTTGGTCTTTTTGTCTGCAAAGTGAAAACTTTGAAGAACAGTGATTTTCAAACACAGAGGGCTCTAGCAACATCTCCTGGGTGCTGGACAAAAATACAAATTCCTGTCCTGGCTAGTGTGGCTTGGTGGATTGAGCAGCGGCCTGTGAACGCAAGAGTCACCACTCGGGTTCAATTTCCAGTCAGGGCATGTACCAGGTTGCAAGCCAGGTCTCCACCAGGTCCCCAGCTAGAGGCAGGTGAAAGGCAACCATACATTGATGTTTCTCTCCCTTTCTTTCTCCTTCTCTTCCCCTCTCTCTAAAAATAATAAGTAAAATCTTAAAAAAAAAAAGAAAAAGAAAAAGAAAAAAGAAAACAAGAACAATTTCTTAAAGAACTAAAAGCACGAATTCCTAGGCCCCTTTCCAGACCTACTAATAGTACTCTTCAGAGGTTAAGACTAAAAATCTTTTTTTTTTAATGTAATTTTGGACTTTTACTTTTCTGAAAGTTGACAAAAAATAAAATGTGTGCTTACATTTTGAATATAACGTAATACAAACATCCAGTGTTAAACACTGATCTCCCATGCCCTACTTAAACTTAGATATTGAGTATTTTAATTTTGTAGAAAGGAACTTGCAAAGTTTTGTCAATATGTATAGTATATAGTATGATTCCTCATTAAAACCTTCATGAAATCTAAAAGGCTGGTATTAAAATAAAAGTAATTATTTTCTTTCTTGAATATTGTAAAACATGCCAGTCTGGGCTAGCGTTCAGAGTTTCAAGGAATGAGTACCCAGGAATGTGTTTTAAATCATTTAGTTAAGTAAGTCTGTTTTATAGCTATAACAAAAATACCTTTGACTTTCAGATATTGAAAGAAAAAATAGCTCACCGGACAGAGACGGTATCTGGGGCCAAGTTAGTTCATAAAAATAATACATTACATTGATCAATTTTTAAACCACAGTCTCAAAAGTATTAAAAAATTATTGTATTTTATAATTATAAAACAATAGAAAAATATTTTTAAGAAGCAACCAACTGATTCTGATCTACAGCCATTTGAAATCCAGCATGTTTTTGATCATTCTGTTCTCATGAGGATACATAGATAGGTAGCCAGGCAGACATGTTATCAGTGTGTGACTTAACATCTTAAGATATTTTCAGAGGAGGAGGCAGTCTCTGTCTCTAGGTGTTCCACCTCCCACTACTCAAAGTGGGATTCCCCACCAGGAACCTCAGCGTTGGTGTCACCTAGGAGCTTGTTGGAAAGCAAAATTCTGATTTTTTTTTTTTAAATTATTGTTGTTGTATTACATCCATCCCCTAGAATTCTGATTTTATGATACAGAAATCAAATGAGTTAAAAACTGAGACAGCCTATTGTCTCACTTTCTGAAAAAAAGTAACCAGGTCTTAATCAGATATAATCAAGCTCTACCTCCTGTTTTGTAACAAAGCCATGTACTTTGTAAAAATAATATACCCTATAAAACACAAACCATTTCAAAAGAGGGCATATGGCAAATGAAAGGACACGAAGCTCTTTCAATAATAGCCTATCAAACCCTCATTACACAAACAAAAAGGAACTGACATTCATGAAAGTCAGGCTTCAGTATCCTTTCATTAAAATGTCATCATTCAGTTTTTGCTTTTTTTTTTTTTTTTTAAGTATGAGAGGAGCCTGTTTGAATTCTTAACCTTAGGCAATAACATTTTATTAAATGTTGACAATGAAGAAACTTTACCCTCTAGTGATGGAATATGATCACAATTTCAGTGTCATTGGAGAGTGATTTTTTTTTTTTTGAGAGTAATTTTTTTTACAAAAAGATTTTATTTATTATTTTTAGAGAAAGGGGAAGGGAGAGAGGCAGAGAGGGAGAGAGACATCAGTGTATGGTTGCCTTTCACCTGCCTCCAGCTAAGGACCTGGCTAGAGACCTGGTTTGCAACCTGGTTATGTGCCCTGGCTGGAATGGAGAGTAATTTTTAAGACTAACTTTTAAGTCATTTCCTATTGCAGTACATTCAGGTCTGAGGTCCCCTCCAGAGTCCCCAGAAGATTGAGAAAACTCACCTTCCCTTGAAGCAGTGGTTCTCAGCCTGTCTGGAAGTTAGACTCACATAGTGAGTTTATAAAAACTCTGATGTCCAGATCACAATCCCAGATTCAATCATAATCTCCATGGGGAAAGACGGTGAGGAAAGGGACTCGGCCATGAGTATGTCTTGAAGCTCCCCAGCTGATTCCAAATTGCAGACAAGGTGGAGAGCTACTGTCTCGGAAGTTTCTGTGTTGTTTCCCTCGGTATACCCAATGTTCTCTTTCTGGCCTACTCTTCTCACTCACATGATTGGCAGCAAGATTCAGTAACCATGTCAGTTACGCAGGAGGGAAAGAAATTTTTATCAGCATGTTGCTCCTGGCAGTGATGCCTTCCCCAGCTCCAGAGTTTCCCAGATAGAACACCCATTTCCAAGGCTGTCAAGGCTTAGAGGAGGGATGTTTCTGGTCCTGAGCAGTGGATGCTGTGACAGAGGGGGAAATGCCTTGTTCTTTGGTGGAAAAATAGTGGGGCCTTGCATCCAGTGAGTGGTGTGATTTTATGTCATAATCTGGTGAGTTATTTTATTTTTAGCTTGTTACAATGCTGTCTTGGTTTATTTTTGCTAACATTCTCTCCACAATTAGAGTCACCAAAAAGATTTTGAATCTAAATATATTTCCTTTCCTTTCTTGTTATTTTATATAAAAAATAAATGATAAACATGGGATAATTTTTAGGAACTAATAGTTTTCAACTCTAATGTTTTTTTTAAATTGTGGTAAAATATACATACCATAAAATGTACCACTTTAACCATTTTTAAGTGTACAATTCAATGGCATTAAGTATATTCACTTTGTTGTGCAACCATCACCAGCATCTTTCTCCAGAGCTTTATTTTCTTTAATCGAAGCTGTGCAACCATTAAGCAAAAACTGCTCAGTTCTCCCTTTCCCCAGGTCTGGGCATCCATAATTCTATTTTCTGCCTCTATTAATTTGACTTTCCTAGGTATGTCATATAAATGAAATCATATAAAATTTGTCCTTTTGTGCCTGGCTTGTTTCACTTGGCATATGTCTTCAAGGTTCATCCAAGTTGTAGTCATGGATGACTACATGGATATGTCTGCATATTCTTCATTTTTTTCTTTTCTTGTTTTTATTTTTTCCCTTCATTTTTAAAGCTGAATAATATCTCTTTATATGTATATGCCCCATTTTAGGTATTTACCCATTTAGTGATGGGCATTTTAATCTTTAGGTTGTCAAGGTTAATGTTGCTATGAATACTGGTGTACAAATATCTGTTCGAGTGTCTGCTTTTGATTATCGTGGGTACATACCCAGATGTGAAATTGTGACGTGTTTGAGATACTGCCATATTGTTTCACATGTCTATGCAAAGGCATGGATGGAGGGAGGTATCTGAAAGGATAGACACTCAAATATTTATTTCTAGGTGGTAGAATTTCAGGTGATTTTGCTTTTTGTCCTTATGCTTTTTTTGACTGCCAAAAAATGTTTAAACTGATACATGCTATTATACAATAAAAAGGTTGTTTTTATTGTGAAGAACATACATATGAAACAATGAAATATATGACAAGATGCTTTACAGGTTGATTTCCACACTGGGCTTCCCAATATCAGGGTTTGTCCGGCAGCTGAAGGTGGGGTGATGATGGCCCTGCGGCTACTCCCGGTTTGGAGGCGCCCCGTGGTCTTCCCCAGCAGCAGCCAACACTCTAAAGTGAAGTGAGGGCAAAGGAATCAAGCTCAGTTCAATTTCTATAGACTAAAGCAATATTTAACATCAAGTGGATTCAACCTACAGCTCTCTAGTTCCAAAATGCCTCAGTAGGAGGAGAGCAATTTTCAGGCCTGAACCTGCATGTTTCTGCATGTGGCCTTAATGCTGCTGCTTCTAGCTGCTGGGTCTTCCATACACTGTCTTCTGATACAGTGTGGTTCCATGCTATGTGCACAGAAGGCTTTTAATCTTTCTTTCTCTAAGAGTTCCTGCCTTTCTCTTCAGTGGATTTTTTTTTTTTTTTTTTTTTTTTGAGGGAATTCAGTCCCTCAAAATAAGGTTAGAACTGGGAACGTATGAATGTCAGGGCAGCCTTGCTGTGAGAGATCACCAAGAGACCAATGTGGGAGCAGTAACTGGTTTATTGGGGGTTGAAGGGTAAGGGCTGCTCCAGGACCACCTCAAGGGCCCATGGAGCAGGGGAATGGAGACTTCTGGCCCTCAATGGCCCATTGGAGTCCCACCGAAGACTGCTCTGTGTGCGTTTTTAACCTAGCAAGCCGTAGCAGGTGTGGCATCTGATTAGGGCATTGTCCCTTGGTAAGTGTTTTTCTCGAGCGGATTCTGGCACATCCTTTAGTTCCAACCAGGTTCATTAACACATTCCAGTGAGGCTACCCCTATACTCTGACAATGAGGCATGTAAGGAAAGCACAGTTATGTGCCTTCCTCCTTAATGGGTGATGTAGGTTTCTCTCCTATGTAGCAAGAAAAGGAATGCTATATTATTGATTTGATTGAGATTTAATTGAGGAATGCCCAATAAATATGGATGATAACATTTATTTCCACAAATTGTGGCATGAAAACCTTTGTTCTTATAGCCAAGTCTTCACAAGGTCTTTCTCTATTTTCTGGGATAGTTAAACCCAAAGGTATTTAAAGAATTTGCAATGAAAATGTCAGGAAGCTTGTTCCTATTTTTCCTGTTTACTTGCTTAATTTACAAACCCTGAGAGCTTTCCCAGCTCCATGGAGATCATAACCAAACAATATTTAATACCTTTTCATTTCCTGTTGTGCCCAGTATGGTTGTTTCTGCTTGTTTTTCACAACATGGTGACACTCAAATTCATTCAGCAGCTCTCAAAGAACTCTAGGAACTGCTAGGTTAGAATTACACATAATGCCATGTTTAAGGCAGACAGAAACAGTAATTAACACCTTCCAAGGATATCTAAAATGAAAGAATCTAAAATTATTACTAGCTCACTAGGCTTATAAGAGGGAGGAATTTGTTTTTATGTTTAAACTCTGCCACCTGTAATCGGGAATGTAGACAGACTTGGCAGTGGCTTCCCCAGAATCTCAGAATCTCCTCCCAGGAAGTTTCTTAAACAAAGGTGTGAACAGGCATAATCAATGCCGGTAAACTGTCATGCCTGAGAATCACCTGCGGGACTTGTTAAATTACTAAACCCCTTTGGGGGGGGGGGGGAAGGGGGGGGGGGGGGGGGGGACAGAGGGGATCAAAAAGGGGATGGATGTAATACAACAACAATAAAATTAAAAAAAAAATTACTAAACCCCTTCTCCGGAGTTTCTGATTCAGTAGTCCGGAAAGGGGCCTGCGAATTTGCATTTGTAACAAATTACCAGATGTCACCGATGTGCAGGTTTGGCCACCAGGCTGGGGTTTCAGGGTTCCCACCCAGGCTGCGTGTTGAAATGAACAGGGAGCCTTGAAGAATACTGCTGCTCCCCCAGCCATGAGCTCCTTATGCCAGAATGTCCGTGGAGCCATGGGGCCCAGACATCACAGATCCCCGTGTGATTCTCAAGTGCGCCCTCAGGTTGGAGGGTGTATTGGCTAGAGGAACCCCAAAGACGACTGAATTTTGAAACTGGCCTTTTGAGTTCACCACAGGTCATATGCGTAATTTACAGCAGAATCAAGATAATTGCCATCTCCATCTCCTTTCCTGAGCTCGTGGTTAATGTCATTGATCACCTCTGATATGCTTTCCTACTGAGCCTAGTGCAGCTTCAGAATCCTCCCCTACAGAGAGCTCTGAACGGTCTGATTCCAGGACACCTCCGCTACAGAGCTCTGGTGACAGGGGGTCAGATACCGGGGACCTCTGATTAGGGACTGATTTTCCAAAGAAACACTTAGAATGCCAGAAAAGAAAGAAGAATAAAGGATGAAGATTCACTTGGGGGAAATATAAAGCAATGGGTAGAAGGGTCTTGCCTCCCCCAGGTTTCTTAACTTTTAAAAGTATAATTTGATGTTTGTGGTTTGTAAGGCTCTAAGGCAGAGGTTCTCACACTTGCCTGCATCCCCCGAATTCTGATTTAGCATGACTGGGCAGGAGCTGAGAGTTGCATTTCTAACAAGTTCCCAGCGGGTGCTGGTGCTTCTGTTTGGGGATCTCCAGTTTGAGAAGCTTTGAGGTAGTCTTCAGATATCAGAATGCTTCGAGTCACTGGACTTATCCAGATGTTTCTTGACCAGAATTCAAAGGTTAAATGTAGAATTTAGCTTATATCAAATTAGATAAAGGTTGGTGAGAACATTTCAGTATGACATGTTGAGGGGGTTTTATTTTAAACTTACAGGAGTAAAGACCCAGGTAGTGTTTGGAGTTCTTAAGGTATGCAACAATTTGATTAAAACCCTATTCCTTCCAAAGTGTTTGCACTGGTAAATTGTCAGTTACCCTGTTTATCCAGCCTGGAAGATAGAAATCAGGCCCTGCTGGGGCAGCTCAGTTGGTTTGAGCTTTGTCCAAATGTGAGAAGGTTTCTGGGTTGATTTTTGGTTGGGGCACATGCAAGGGTCAACCAGTGGGCACATGGATGTTTCTCTTTCTCACTTTCCGCTTCTCCCCTACTCTCTCTCGCTCTCTCAATAAAAAAGGAAAGTAGGAGTCCGGCACCAATGTTTACTTCATTTTCTTGGGAGAGTTCTTATGAAGTTGCCATAAGCTGATGTGGGTCATTTCAACACGGGGGCTATTTTGATCACTTTACTTCTATCAGTTTTACCACATGTCAGTTTTTTAGCTAATGTTTCACTTGGATCATTTTTGTTCCTGACCACTTGATGGTGGTCTTTTTAAAGTAAAGAAGGGTTTGAATGAGGGGAGTTTGGCATCAAAATGTCCAACATCAAAACATTATTTATTATAAGAATTTTAATAATGATTCTTTCTGGAGAGTGAGACTTGGAACAATGGGAGGGGTTAGTTTTTTGGCTTGTTTGTTTGTTTTTTGCCTTAAGCCTCATATTCTTTGGCACTGATGTAAATTTTTAAAATCGCTGGAATGCATTACTTTTATAATAAAAAATTAGTTCCACCTGTGAATTGGGTGGCATATCCTCATGTGACAGATGAGGCAGCTAAGACCCCGGGGAATGATTCACTGCAGCCCAACTGCATGAAAGGGACAACAAACCAAGGAAGGCTTTGATGTCAGAGGCAGGAGAAACTCCAGCATGGCTATAGCAGCTATCTCTGTTAGACCTGCCAAGGGATGAGTGATGCTAAGATGCTGTTTTGTAGGAAAGATTTAATAACCTCACATACAGGTTCCTGGTTGCAAATAACAGAAAATACCTTGGGCTAACTTAAGCAGAAAGGCCATTTACAGGGAAAATATTGGGTGCTTTGCAGAATCGATGGAAAAGCTGGAGAGTGAGGCTTCAAAAGTGGGTAAGACTCAAGAAAAGGCAGGGAGCAGAGGTCAAATCAGGGTCAGTCCAGAGGAAGAGTACCCAGCATCCCTGTGGAAAATCTGCGACTGTCCTTTCCTTGGATCTCTCTCCCCAGATTCATTAGGTCCCAGGTTGACGTGTCCTATGCACTGAGCCTGGGCGTGTCCTATGCACTGAGACTGGGTCATAGGTCCAGTGCCTTGTTAACGGGGAGTGAATGGGAACATCTGGGAATGTCTGGTCCCTTTCTGCTTCTGTAGGGGGTTTTAGAACCCTGCCTTTCTCCAAGACTCACATGAAAGGGGAAATTCCCTCAAATAGTGAAGGAATGAAAGGGTGTGCTTTCCCACATACATACCTATCAAAATAGCAACATTAAAAACCCAGCCAATCTCCAACATCCTAATGTAATCCATTCTTTATATTTCTAAGCACATTTATACGTGTATCTGATCATCACAGTACCATTTTCTAATTGGGTTGTGTCTGTGTTTTTTACTATTTGTTGGATATATAATTTGCAGATATTTTTCTCCTACTCAATAGCTTGTCTTTTTGTCCTCTTTTTTTTTAATAAATTAATTTTTTAAAAGATTTTATTCATTATTTTTAGAGAGAGGGGAAGGGAGGGAGGAAGAAAGGAAGAGAAACACCAATGTATGGTTGCCTTTCACATGCCTCCAGCTAGGGACCTGGCTGAAGACCTGGCTTGCAACCTGGGTATGTGCCCTGGCTGGGAATCGAACCAGTGTCCCTTGGGTTCACAAGCCAGTGCTCAATCCACTGAGCCATGCCAGCCAGGGCTCTATTTTTTTATTTTTATTTTTTTAAGATTTTTTATTTATTATTTTCAGAGAGAGGGGAAGGGAGAGAGGCAGAGAGGAGAGAGACATCAATGTATGGTTGCCTTTCACCTGCCTCTAGCTACAGATCTGGCTGGAGACCCAGCTTGCAACCTGGTTATGTGCCCTGGCTGGGAATCAAACCAGCAACCTTTGGGTTCAAAGGCCGACGGATGCCTTATCCACTGTGCCACCAGAAAAGTGTTTAATTTTAATGAAGCACAACTTATCATATTTTTCCTCTTATGAATTGTGCTTTTGATTTCAAGTCTAAGATCTCTTTGCCTAGCCCTAGATTCCAAAGATTTTACATTTAAATACATTATCTACTTTGAGATGATTTTTGTATGAGGTATGAGACCTAGAGCTAACATTGTTGTTTAATAGCTCTAGCACTATTTGTTAAAAAAGTTCTTTCTTCCATTGAACCGCTTCTGCAACTTTGCCAAAAGTTGGTTGGATGTATTTATGTGAATCTGTCTCTGGTGTCTATATTTTATTCTATTGATCGACACATATCCCTCCATCAATAACACATACTCTTGATTAGTATAGCTGTATAATAAGGCATCAGATAGACTGATTCCTCCCAGTTTCTTCTTTTTCAGAATGTAGCTATTTCAGTTACTTTGTTTTTACATATAAATTTTAGAATAATCTTACTAATAGCTTTATTGTATAATGTATATTTTAGGTCCCAAAGTTACAATTTATAAAATTAACTAGATGCCACACATTACAGATATTATAGATGGTTGAACAAATTGATTCACTTCATATTTAAATTTATTATTTGTCACTTATTAAAACTATTTTTAAGAAGTTCTTTTTATTTTTTAAAAAGATTTTATTTTATTATTTTTAGAGAGCAGGAAAGGGAGAAAGGTAGAGAGGGAGAGAGATATCAACATATGGTTGCCTTTCACCTGCCTCCAGCTACAGAGCTGGCTGGAGACCTGGCTTGCAACCTGGTTATGTGCCCTGGCTGGGAAATCGAACCAGCAACCTTTGGGTTCACAGACTGGCACTTTACCCACTATGCTACCAACCAGGGCCAAAAGTCATTTTTAAATGTAGTAAAACAAAAAAAGATTTTATTTCTACTTTTTTAGAAGGAGGGGAGGGAGGGAGAACGAGAGGGAGAGAAACATTCATGTGGGAGAGATAATTGATCGGTTGTTTTTCACCTGTGGCTACTGGTGAAAATTTTGCGTATTCTGCAAAATCTAGGAGAGCACACCAGGTTCCTTCTTCATCATAGACAGCATATCATCTGCGATCATATTTCTAAAATCTAGCAGAAGGTTCCAGGTGTCCCTTGGGTTTGAGCTTACGTGATAGTTCAACAAATATTTGTTCCAGCTTTGGCTGGTGTGGCTCAGTGGATTGAGTGGGTTGAGTGCCAGCCTGCAAATAGAAGGGTCACTGGTTCAATTCCCAGTCAGGGCATATGCCTGCATTGCAGGCCAGGTCCCCAGATGGGGGTTATGAGACCCAGCTGATCAATGTATCTCTCACACATCAATGTTTCTCTCCCTCTCTTTTTCCCTCCCTTCCCCTCTCTAAAAATAAAATTTTAAAAATTATTCTAAAGATATAAAAATTTAACCCTTAGAACTAAATTGCAGTATTTCTAAATATCAAACTTTTAGTCCAGGTTCTTAGCAAAGGTAAGGTGAAATGATAGAGCTCTTTGAAGTTTATTGTGTCTGTCCTTAACCTCTTGTTTCAATCTTGGCAAAAGTGCTAAAATTAAACCTTAGACCTGTCATGGGATCTTTAGATTCCACCATGTACTCCCCATCCCCATCCCCACCCTGTTTTTTTTCCCCCTCTAAATTTACATTGACTGGCTGCCCTGAATTTCCACACTTTAAAAATATATATGTTTTATTTATTTTTAGAGAGGGGGAAGGAGGGAGAGAAACATTGATGTGCAAGAGGAGCATTGATTGGGTTCCTCTCCCAGGCCCCCTCCTGTGGACCTGACCTGCAACCCAGGCATGTGCTCTGACAGGGAATCAACCTGGCAACCTTTCGGTCTGCCGGTAGGCACTCAATCCACTGAGCCACACCAGTCAGAGATGAATGTCCACACTTATGATATACTGTTATTAATAGAATCTAGGTTTTAATCATCACAAAGCTGTTGAATCTAATCAGCTCCAATTTATTTTCCCTGGGAGTCATTGTACTTGTTCTAGCTTTTTTTTAGCCTACAGGACTTCCTTGGATTCTTAGTAGAATGCGTCTGGGTTATTGGAAAAGTTGTCTTCATTCATTCTGTGTTAAACAGTATCACATGTAGCTGTTTTTCACCATCCTGAATACATGCCACAACTGGAGAGGGCCTTGCTTGTCTAAAACAGTTTAGTCTTATGCTCACTTGGCACTTCTGTGGGTCTGAGGCTGCCCATCTGCTGGAGTCCTCGCTGTGATGGGCTCTGCAGATTCAGGCCGCTAATTGCTTCATTTTAAAGAGGTGCCAGAAGTCCACATGGAGTAGTTAGTTATCTGATGGTCTCTTAAATCTGGTTTACGAAAATAAGCACTTTTTTCATAATACTGTCTCACCAACAGGTGGCACTAAAAATTCCCCTTAATTTACTAGTACCCCATTAGTAAGCCATGTGTGGCATTTTAGGTCTTATCTTTCACCCTTTCAGAGTCAAAACAGCTGATTTATTTAAGGGTGTCTGCTGGCGGCAGGGGTGGGGGTGGGGATCCAGCATTTCTGATCAAATCTTTAGCATGTTGACTCTCACTTGGATAACTGACTCATAGATCTAGTGTAGTCTTTTTTTTTTACTCCCACTTTAAACACCTTGATTAGGCTTCCAGCAAAAGAAGATAAACAGAAGTCATGAGAAAAACACCGAGGAAATATAAAGTTCATTTGTGGAGGCCCCTTCCCCCAAGGGAAAACACCACTTTGGGAGAAGGCTTTATGGAAGAGATAGAACTGAGTTGGGACTAGCTGAAGAATGGGTGGCGTTTGGCTGGTGGAAAGGTAATCCAGGTCAAGGGTTGTAGGAGTGTTCATTCCAATGCTGTGGCAACTCATCCACAGTGCCTGCGTGGGGAGGAGGTCAGCCGTGCTACTTCATTGATGACAATCAGGAAGGTAGTGGTGGAGATGGGGAGGGGGAGGACGATGATAGTGACGATAGTTGCAAGTACTCAGTGGGCGTTTCCCTTGGGCCAGGCACTGTGATAAGCACTTTTCCCAGAGATCCTCTTGCTGCTCATCACGCCCGCCCTTCAATATGGGTGTACTTACCCCATTTGCTGAAGTGTTCAAATTCATTTTCCTGTTTTCAAAATAGAAAACATCAACTGAGCTCAAACGAGTTTGTCAGGAGCCTAGAAAACAGAATGCCAGTGTTTAGCTCACTCCTTGTGGGTGACAAGGAACTGAGTGCCCCTGGTCATTGGGAGTCAGGCCTTGTTCCAATGGCAAAACAAGACTGATCTCCCACGTGGCTCTCAGTCATCAGTTTGTCCTATAATATTTATTGAATGTCCATGTACTAATGGAGCATGGAGATTTTTTTCCCTAAATCTTTTGACTGTGCTGTAATTCATTCTTAGAATTTAACTTGAAGATACTAGAGTTGCTAGCATTTGATGTATAGCAATAAAAAATAAATGTGTACCAGCATTGTTTTATCATCAAAAAAAAAAAAAAAAAAAAGGGTTGTGCTGCTCCCACAACCCTCAGAGGAGCAGCACTGCTCACCAGAGGCTCCTTCAGACAGGGTGCCTTGTACCAGGGGCTCCAGTTGTCCCTGTCATTTACTTGGGTGGATAGAACTCAGACCTCAGTTTCTGTCTGTGCAAAATGAGGGTAATGGTACCTACCTCATAGGGGTATTGGGAGATTAGATAAGATGATGTAAAATGCTGGTGGCAACAACAACACAGCTACCATTTACCTGGGCTTACTCCTTGCAATGCCTGGTCAATAGGAAGTGCTTGGTGATGGAGCAATTTGTTCTTACTGTTATTATTATTACTTAGCTCACCTAGGCTCTTCTATTGCCCTGTGCTGCCCACACTATGGAAATCATCGCTTTTCCTTCTCCTTTTCCAGGCTTAACACCTTGTACCTCTAGGTGTTTCCCTGTTCTGTCCTATCCTGGTGCCGAACCCTCAGTCATCGATTCTGCCATCTTCTGACACCAAACCATCAACGTCCCTGTACTAGTTCACAAACATTTCAGATCCAGCTGGTTTCATGCCAACATTCTCCTAAAAAAAAAAAAAAAAAAAAAATTGTCTCACCACTATGCTGTACACCTGAAACGAATACAAAATAATATCAAGTGTAAACTGTAATTGACAAATAAAAATTTTCAAGTTTCCAATGTTCAAAACTTTAGCTTTAATTAAGAAATAAATGTATCTAATTATTATTTTAATTTAATCTCTATTGCATTACTTTTTCTGTTTCCATTTAGTCCCATTATACCTCCCTCCCCCCCGATTTATTAGTAAAGACTCAGGCCTTTAGAATATGATCTCAGTATTACTGGGTGACGGGAAGGGATGAATGCTGAGCCACGCTGGCTTTTCCACAGTCAAAGGATGGTGTAAGTTTGCAAATGGGGGAAATATGTATATTTTGAATGGGATTAAAATCCTATTACTCACTTCCCTTTCCTTCCTGCTGAGTATACTGAGAACATTAAGTAACGGTTTATGGTGACTCAGCATCACTTACTGGGATGTTAGTCATTAAGTGGGCTCTTACCGTGGTCTGAAGGACTGTTTTGATGGGCTTGGCCAACTGCTAGCAGATGTGTGCATGTGGGGCCTGTGAAATCTGGCCCCAGGACTGGCAGGAATGGTGCCACATTCATAGTACATAGCCCTTCTGGGGCAATCTGATCATTGGCTAAGTATTTGGTGATATTAAGAAATCATTGTTTGTGGTTTTAGGTGTGATAAGATGCATTTGAAGTTTGAATTGATGGTGTGATTGAGTTCTGCTTCAAAATAATTAGTTCAGTATGAGGCGGGTTAGTGAAGGATACAGCTGGAAACAAGATTGATTATAATCTTGTTGAAGCTGGGTGGCAGGTACATGGCGGTTTCTTATATTCTTTATTTTTGTGTAATTTTGAAATTTTCCATAGTAAAAAAGATATTTTAGGTTCATGGTTCTAAGCGAAGGTGGAAAGGCCAGGTTCTGAGTGAGATTGGGTGAGCTTTAGTGTGCAGGCCGGGTGTGGTTCAGGTACTATAGGGTTATGCAGAGACCCACCATGAGCTTTCCATGGTGTCTGGGAGGGACTTTGTGTCACAAGGTGGTGAGCACACAGCCCTTGCCTGATGGTTATTGAAGGAACGAATAAAAGAAAAAAGGCCCAATGCCCTGATTCTTCTATTCTTGTCTTTGCAGTGGAGCCCAGGGAGAATATGCTGGGCTGGCCACTATCCGAGCTTACTTAGAAGGGAAAGGAGAGGGACACAGAACGGTGAGTATGGACAGATGGGGCTTGATCACCATGGGGTGGCAGTGGGTTTAGCTTCCAGGGTCCCTTTTGTTCTGTGGGACACTCCCTCCAAGCTTTCTTGGAAGCAGTTGCAGGAATGTATAATCAAGAGTCGAATTTTTGTGGATTGGCCGTTACAATGCTTGCCTCCAAGACACTTCACTGGACCATTTTGAGGGGAAACATGCAGAGATAAAAGGCTTTTTTGCTCAAACCCTGCCCGTAAGAGTCGGCCAGTTGGCTGTGAACCTGCTCTCCCGAGGGAGCAAAGGGGCTAAGGCCTGGAATGCTGCCTGGCCTGGGCCTGGACAAAGGGCAAAGACTGAGCTTCGGTTCTCCTCTAACTCCTGCTGTGCCCAAACACAGTTCTGGTCATATGTATGCTCAAAAAATGTTTATTTAATCAATAAACACTCTATTTAAATGACTGTCAGCTCTAAGCACCAAAAGAAGATGTGGAACACAATTCATGTTTCTGCTTTATCGTCTGCTTTAGGGATGAGAGCCTAGTCTCCAGGGTTCAGACTGTTCTTGGGGGTCCTTGTAGGTTCCAACAGGTACAAATGGGCTCTCCAGGACCCCCTGATATCCAAAAGTAGTGCCTTTAGCAGTTGATCTGATACAGGCTTCACATTGTGGCTAAAGGTGATTGATATTCTGGGGTCTTCATTCTGGTGATGACCAATGCTAAGCTAGCATTTCCAGTGAGCTCAGAGGTGGGGTTCTTAGAAGGAGGCGTGGGTAGGAGCCAAATGTCAGACAAAAGCATCTGCTCGTTCCAAGGGAGTTAGAGAAAAGGGTTCTTGTGTGGTTCTGGCTGCCTCAGTAAGGGGATGCCATAGATGATGGCCCAATCTTAGTCCATTCCCGGTTTTATAAACCTGGGATTTTTGCTCTGACTGGTGTGGCTCATTGGATTGAGCTACCAGCCTGTGAACCAAAGGGCCGCCCGTTCAATTCCCAGTCAGGGCACATGCCTGAGTTGTAGGCTAGGTCCTCAGTTGTGGGTTTGTGAGAGGCAACCACACAATGATATTTCTCTCCTCTTATCCCCTTCCCACCTCTATAAAAATAAATAAATAAAACATTAAAAAACAAAACTAAACTAAACAACTGGGATTGTTTATGGCTAGGTGCCTGGATTTTGCAATGAGAGAATCAAAACTTTCACTCGCCTTTCAAAAAAGGGGAGAAAAAAAGAACATTTTTCTCTCTTGTTCCCTTGCTTATTCATTCTGATTCCACAGTTATGTTTCCTCAGACATTTGACATGTTGGGGAATAGAATTGATTTTGAAAGATCTCTGAAAACCAAGACACTCGCTAATTTGAATAAATTATTGAAACTTGGCTACATGCAAGGCACTGTGTGTGCCAGTCCAGACACACAGTCCCTCACATTCCAACTTGTTTTTATTTCACTTGATTTTTCTCGTGGTTTTGAATTCTTCAGCTTTCTAAGGAAGGGTTAGTTTAGAACTATATAATTGTTTTTGGACCGCAGAGTCTCAGCACTGTCATAAAATCAGAAATGAAATGTTGAGACTTCAGTTGTCCAGTGAAAGGATAATAACAGATGACTGACATTAAAAGTTCCCTTTCCTGTTTTTCCTCTTTGGCCTCCATGTACTGAGGTAGCCCTCTGGAATTCCTCGTCAATACTTAAGCTCTTTAACCATGGGAAGTCTGGGGATCCTGGGGAAGGATGTGTTCATCCTGTGTGGCCATGTCCATGGTTCTCCCCTCCCTGACCCCACTGCACCCCTGCTTTATGGGACTCATAAAGAGCTAATGACAAAGAGCCAGCTAAAATCCAGGTTCCCTTACTCCGTGATGCTTCCCACCCCTCATGCTTCCCACTTCTTCAGTCTGACCCCCGAGAAGTATCTGAGAGTGTTCATGAGTTGGTGACCAAGCTGGAATGGTCAAAGAGAAAGGATGAAAGACATTTTGACTGGGTCTGAACAGAGTTCTTCTATGACCCACAGATGCTTTTCAGCTCCTTTTCCTTCTCTTTGTGTTTTCCAGTCCTTCCTCCTCTCTCCCTTTCCTTGCATATGATATTTCTTCTAGCCCATTGTCCACAATGCTGTCACTAAAGCATCTTGAGTCTTGAGGAGCTCCTCCATTCTGAAGGACAGAGAGGGCTGACACCACATTTTAGGAATTCACGATCACTGAGTTTGTAGAAACACAGAACCACACCTTTGGAAATATTGGCATCCTTTTTAGAATAAAGATTTTAATTGAAGACAACTTTTCTACTTAGAGAAGAAGGAAATGACTTAAATCAGAGAAGTCTGAGACAGCTGCTCCTGAATAATAGACCCTAATGGAATCCAGTAAGATAAGAAGTGTGGGGAAATGATGTGCTATGGAACCACCCAGGCTCCTTACAGTTCTCTTGTTTTAAGTTGTTTTTGAAAGTTATTTTCATTTTGCTCTTAGGTTAAATTTCAGGGGTTCCTAAAATGCAACAGCTAAGTTCTTGATTTACCAGTTTAATTTGGGAGAATGCAAATTTAACAGATTCTTATATTGCAATCACCATGTGCCTGGCACCACCCTAAATACTTTGTAATAACTCAATTTGCTAGTCAAGTTTGCTAATCAAAGACTGAATTTCCTATACAAAGGGAAAATATTGACAAAATCAAATCAAAACAAAATACCACCCCCCCCCAAAAAAAAAAAAAAAAACAAAAAACCACCTCCCAAAGATCTGTATGTGTTTTTCTCTTCTTCGTTGCCTGAGGCAAAGGAATGGCTTTTGGTGGTTCAGTTTTTACCATCAGTGAGAAATGGATTTCTCTTGCAAAGGAGCATTCTCCCTGAATCCTTCAAGGATGAGCTATTTTGAGTCTGCACCAGACACATTGGGGACTTAGAAAAACACAGCATGTCTAAATAGGCATAGATGTACCAAAGTGGATTAGTTTTGGATAAACTAAAACATCAAATCTGGGTCTTGTTGTTTCCATGTCCCTCATAACACCACAATTCTAAATGTGAAAAGTTTACATTAAAAAAATAATTAGCCCTGGTTGTGTAGCTCAGTGGATTGAGCCCTGGCCTGTGAACCAAGGGGTTGCGGTTCGATTCCTGGTCAGGGCACACGCCTGGGTTGCAGGCCAGAGGCAACCACACACTGATGTTTCTCACCCTGTCTTTCTCCCTCCCTTCTCCTCTCCCTGAAAAAGAAATAAATTAAATGTGTAACAGCAACACAGAAAAGAATTATTGACAAGACCACTGAGATGTTTTTCTTTCCACTACTCCTTATACCAGAATGTGTATTAGTTTTCAGTGGCTGCTATAACAAATTACTGCAAAATTAGTAGCTTAAAATAATACAGATTTATTTTCTTACAGAAGTCTGAAATTGGTTTCACTGGCTGAATGAGGTATTGGCCAGGCTAGTTCCTTCTGAAGGATCCAGGAGAGAATGTGCTTCTTTGCCTTTCCTTCCCAGTTCCTGGAGGCCTTCTGCATTCCTTGGGTCCTGCCCCTTTCTTGCCATCACACCAACCTCTGTTCAGTCATCATATCACCTATCCCCTTTGTCATCATATCCCTCCTGCCTCCCTCTGATGAGAACACTTGTGATTACATCTAGACCCAAACCAAATATAATCCCGTTTTAAGATCGTTAACCTCTCATCCCAAACACCCCCCCCCCCGACTTTTAGGCTTTTAGTTATTTACTTTTAGAGACAAGAAAAGGGAGAGAGTAAGAGAGGGAGAGAACATCAATGTGTGGATGCCTCTCACACACCCCCAACTGGGGACCTGGCTCACAACCCAGGCATGTGCCCTGGCTGGAAATTGAACCTGTGACTTTTCAGCTCGCAGGCATGTGCTCAATCCACTGAGTCATACCAGCCAGGGTTCAAGACCCCTAATTTAATCATACCAACAAGTCCCCTTTTGCCATATGAGGTAACATTCATGGATGCTGGGGATTAGGATGTGGACATCTTCAGAGGCCCATTATTCAGTGTATCACAGGATGTCTGTCATTTTTAGCTTGAATGTTTTTGTTTCAGCAGAACTTCCCTTATGTGATTTCTTAACTTAGGGCTTTAACAAATATTTTATATGCATTTTTAACATTCGCCTTTCCTTTCCTTGATCAGTGTTCTGCCTCCAGGGATCCTTTTATCCAGAGATCCTTTGGTAGAATAAAAATACCTTGTGAGAAAGGAGAAGTGACTCTAGCTTTGGTCCTGAGAAATTAAAGAGAATTCAGTACAAATGGGAGACATTTAAACAAGAAAAAGGAGTTGAGAACACACAGCATAACCAGCAGGAGACCAGTAGCCATTTAAAAGAGGCACAAACTTTCTGTCAGCAGAAGAGTGACAAAGTAATTTCATGGGGGCCTTTGGTTGCAATTCCCTTTTTTGTACATGTGTAGATTTGCTAAGTAGACAACTTGGCTGTTTTTGAGAAACAGTTGAAAGCTAAGTTTTCCTTTTGTAAGCCCATTTTATAATGTGTCTAAGTTTCTTTTCAGGGGGTTCCAATTTTGGTTCTGGGATAAAACAAACAGAACAGGGTTGTTTTCAGGGTGCTTGTTGCTTCTTTTTTGTTGTTTTCTTTTGGTAAAAGTATATACCGCATTTTCCAGTAGTGGGGCACTGGCAGATCTACGAGCTCATGTGTTTTTGCCTGTGTTCATGTGATTTTGGGGAGCAAATGAAAATGATTTAAACCTGGGAATTCTAACATTACACCCACCGCCCCCTTTTCATGAGAATTCCATTTGGCTGTATGCTCTAGCTCATGAGACACTTTTCTCTTGATCTTTTCAACTTGAAGTGACCTCACCCCCCTTCCCTCATTCCAAGTTCCTCCTGCATTTGTGGGCTCTAGACATTGATTTATACGCATGGCAGCTGTGCCAGTGAGCAGCTGTGTGAGAGCACAGGACATGGGTGGGCCAGATTTTGTGCTTAGCTTATGAATCTCATGGAAACTAACAATTCGTTGCACAGAATAAGCTGTCCATAAATGAGGACCTCGTTGGTGCCTTGGCCCTGGGAGGCCTTGGATTCCATCTGCTGTTATCATGTCTCCTTGTTTTCAGTAGAGCCATGCAGGGCGTTGACACTGTGATGTGGGCATTTGAGTCCTAAGGTTGAACTTTCAATCTTTTGTTCTTGTAAGATGGTTTCTGCATATTATAATTAAGACAAGGTAAGCATAGCCGAGATCCACTTTGGTGTGCTGTGATGAGGGAGGAGAGTACTTAGGGAACATTATTTGGGGACTCAAATGAAAACTCCTCTTATGGACATTATTTTGTAATACAGTAACAATGAAACTGTAGCAGATTTTAAAGCACAGTGGTCAATTTAATTAAAAAAAGTTTTTTTTTAATTCATTATTTTCAGAGAGAAGGGCAGGGTGGGTGAAAGAAAGAGAGAGAAGCATCAGTGCATGGTTGCCTTTCACCTGCCTCCAGCTCAGGATCTGGCTGGGGACCTGGCTTGCAACTTAGTTACGTGTCCTGACTGGGGAATCGAACCAGCGACCTTTGGGTTCGTAGGCTGGTGCCAATCCACTGAGCCACACCAGCCAGGGTGTGCTAGCGGTCGGTTTAAATAAAGGATACGGCGCCTATTTAGTTTGTGCTCCAAGCATGTTGTAGGACTTTCCTGTCATTATGAATAGCCTGGTGATTATTTTTTTCTCCTTCCTTCCTTTCATTCCATTCCTAAGGTTTGTCTCATTCCAAAATCAGCTCATGGGACCAATCCCGCAAGTGCCTACATGGCAGGCATGAAGATTCAGCCTGTGGAGGTGGATAAATATGGAAATATTGACACAGCTCACCTTAAGGCCATGGTATCCATCTTGCATTTAACAAATGGGAGAGGTCTGGGTTGGAAAGAGGTGGTGGGGATCAGGGACTGGATGATTTACTATCTTCTGTTGCATTATAATTAAAAGACTGAAATTTCTCCTCTGAATGGGTCTGGGAAAAATGGCATAAAGTCAGAAAACCTAACCATTTTTTTAAGAACAATAAAAAGCAACAGTCACAATTTCGGTCCAGAATAAAGCTGACCATAGTCTACCATTTCCTTCGCCCACAGGGAGAAGTTTCTTTAAATTGAAATTCCATTCTCTAATTTATGCACGAGTAAGAAACTGAATGAATTATTCATGGTAGTAGTAAGGGTAGCCCTTGCAGGACCTGTCTACTCTTGCCCAACCTACCTGTCCTTCCTCCATTAATAATCAGACTGGCAGTCGGTTTTTCTCAATCTTTGTGTTGGGAAATAAACCCTAAGTGTAGATTTTGCAAATGTGTGTGGCGGTCTTAGCCATAACCTGATGAATTTCTGGAGGCATTCCTCCCTCCTTCCTGAAACACCAACCCCCACTCCCAACCTCCCAACCTCCAGGAAGAGGTTGCCTAGCAACTGTATCTACTTTCCACTGGTGAACTGGAGGCTGTCTCTTAAGAGAGAAGGAAATCGGTTGAATAGCAATGTGATTTTTGTTAGGGTTATTAGGCATGGAGTCTGGGAACTTCAAGTAACCGATTTCAAAGGGAATCTGAAAATATATAACGCTGCTCATTCCCCTCATCCTCCTCTCCTCTCCCATCACTCCACAGAGTTTTTAATGACAATTATTCTGGGCCAGTAATTTAATCATTAAGTCTCTCCAATATAGGTTATGACCTTAAAACAGTTTTTAAAATTTTCGCACAAGCCTTCTCTGACTTGCTGGCCAGAGAAACAAACTTTTTTACATGCTTGCCTTTTATATATACTTGCCTTCTGTCAAAAGGGAAAAGAGGGATATATACTATATATATATATTAGCAGAGCATGAACACTCCTTATTGGAATTCTCATTTCAACAGAACGGGAGGGGAAGGGACTAGTAAGGATGGGTAAGGCAAGATGAGCAGGGGGAGACTAACTGTGAGAATAGACCATTTCTGAAATGTAAAAGATCTGAAATAAATACTGAGGTGACTTGAATGAAAGGAAAACCACTTTGGAGAGTTGATCCCAAAACATCTAAAACACTTGAACAGTCTTTATGGTCTTGATCATGGAGATCTAGCCGGAAGGGACCTTGTTATTTCTCTGGAATGACTAAAGAAGGGAGTGATGGCTGCAGATCATTTATTGTTGCTATACTTTGAGACCATTTCAGCAATGAAAAGACCAAATCATCCTCTCTCTTAATCCTTTAAAATAAAAAGCAAGGGTTTGATCCTGAAAGCAACATCTCCTCCTCTACGTCCTTATGCCGTGTTCTGTCCCACAGGTGGAGAGACACAAGGAGCACCTGGCAGCGATCATGATCACGTACCCATCCACCAATGGGGTGTTTGAGGAGAACATCAGTGACGTGTGTGACCTGATTCACCAACATGGGGGCCAGGTCTACCTGGACGGGGCGAATATGAATGCCCAGGTGAGCAACATGGCATGGGCTCTCTAAGAAAACAGCTAAGGGAAAAGAAGTTCTTTTCTTTCCCTTCTTGACTGTTGTCTTCGAGCATGACACTGAATTCAGAACTGAGGCTGACTTTATTGCCAATTTCAAACAAAGTACCCCAATTTCCACGAGATTACAGATCCTAGGCGGGGTGATGGGGGATGCTGGGGAGAGGACAAAGAGGTTGAAAGGAGACAGGAAAGGAACTGAATGCCTTTACCTTGTCAAGTACCTCTGGGGTTAGAAGTTCACCTGACGGCCTTCATGAGGGAATTCAGACCCAAGTTCTGACCATAGGTGAATGTTGATCTGCCGTGGCCTTGGGTAAGCTGTTAACCTGGCTTCAGCTTCATCAGTGGGAGGAAGTGCTATAGGGAGCCATTGGCGTCGAGTGTCATTATCTCTTTCAGAGCCTTCTTAACTTCCTTCTCATTGCTTGTTTGTTTTATTATTTTGGACTCTTTCTGCCCACCCACCCCTCGTTTTATTTTTGTTTGTTTGGTTTTTTTGCACTTCTATGTCTGATACCCCCTGTAAATATAGTCCAGGGATTGTTTATTGCTTGAATAGCATAAATACATTATTTGTCTTTGGCTATATTCAAAATCAACCTTAATGCCAAAGTGGCTGGGACGTCTGTTGAATGTTGTTGTTGGCATCAGGATGCTCAGGGAAATGGTCCTCCCTCCCTCTCCCTGTGCTCAGCATCCTCTTGCGAAGCCCGCAGGCCCCTCCCATCAGGGCGCCGCCCAGAGCCAGGGTGCAGGGGAAGCTGTTGGGGCGAAAGCTGCCTGTTTGTTTTTTTAAAATTTTATTGTTGTTGTGTTACATCTCCATCCCTTTTTTGCTCTCCTCTGTCCCCCCACCCACCCACCCATTCCCCCTGAAAGCTGCCTGTTTCATTCAGTACCCGCCTTTCTTCTGCTGGAGCACTTGCTTTCCTCGCTCTTAGAATGGGTAATGAGGAATTGACGCTATATTCAGATATGTATTTTAGAATCTAAATTAGGTTAAATGGTCAGTTGCTGTTTCCACAGAAGCCACAAGCCACGCTGCCTATGGCTGCCAGGCTGTGCCTGTGGAGCACAGTTGTATTGAGGGTGTGTGTGTGAGCATACTGAGGATGTGTGTGAGCATACTGAGGGTGTGTGAACGTAGTGAGGGTGTGTGTGAGCGTACTGAGGGTGTGTGAGATACTGAGGGTGCGTGTGTCAGCGTAGTGAACGTGTGTGTCAGCGTACTGAGGGGATGTGTGAGCGTAGTGAGGGTGTGTTTGAGTGTACTGAGGATGTGTGTGTGTGAGTGTACTGAGGATGTGTGTGTGTGAGAGTACTGAGGATGTGTCTGTGAGTGTAGTGAGGGTATGTCTGTGAGCATACTGAGGGTGTGTCTGAGTGTACTGAGGGTGTGTGTGTGAGCATACTGAGGGTGTGTCTGAGTGTACTGAGGGTGTGTGTGTGAGCCGCTGTCTGTGTTGGTGTGGGGAGGGCGCCGCCAGCCATGTGGCTGCTTCTCCAGGGCACCCTTTCAAGTTCTTAACTTTTGCCCTTGGCCCCTTCCCTTTGTGGTAGGTGGGAATCTGTCGTCCTGGAGACTTTGGGTCTGATGTCTCACACCTAAATCTTCACAAGACCTTCTGCATTCCCCACGGAGGAGGCGGCCCTGGCATGGGGCCCATCGGAGTGTGAGTCCTGGGCTGCTGGCTTCAGCATGGCCCCGGAGACTGAGCATGAAAGAATGGCCCACATATGCTTATTCCCATTGAGGTCTTCAGGTGTTGAGGTTACCTTCCTAAATCAGGCTGGGGGCGGAGCAGTGAAAGGGATGCTTTTAGGGTATGTCCAAAGAGGACCATAATTAAATCTTATTAACCACAGTGTTTGATTGGCCACACTCACTAAGCTCCCATTCATGCGCAGACAGGGAATGTTTATTAACAGAATAATGAAGAGGGAGCTTTACAGGAGAATTACAGATCAGAACTGGCAAGTTAGCACCTAGAAGTGCTTTTCATTCAGACTTAGGCTTTCAAGCAGCTGATTGTTTCTTTCTTCCTCTTTAAAATCAGCTGATAGTTACATGAAAGTGAATCATCTAACATCAACAGCAAAAACAAAAGAACGTATAGTGGAGAGTGGCTGCCAGGAGCTGTGGGACAGGGTGGGTTGTGGGGCAGAGAGAGGTTGGTTAAAAGGTACAAACTTTCAGCTCTCAGATGAATAAGGTCTGAGGACATATGCATAACACAGTGACTGCAGTTTGGTAACACTGTATTGGGTTGGCCAAAAAATCCACTGATGTTTTTCCGTAAAATAAAAGACACATTTTTCATTTTTGCCAATAACTTTATTGATTGGGATATTTTGAGTATGTCAGCTATCTCCTGCTATTGGCTTCTAGTGGGTAGAGGCCAAGGGATGCTGCTAAACATCTTCCAATGCATAAGGCAGCCCCACAGCAAAGAATTATTTGGCCAAAATATCAATAGTACCAAGAAACTTTGCAAACCACTTTTGACATGTTCCATCAGTCACAGCACCTTCTCCATACACTGCACACATCTCTCTTTTTTATGTGTGTGTTTCAGTTGCATTTTTACCTTTCTTGAAATTTTCAGTAATTCACTGAAATTGTTGCATATCTTCTTCCATCTTCAATATTAAAATGGCTGTACAAAAATTTCACCAATTTTGATAATGCACGCTGATGTGACAGTGGTCACCATATAATCTAACAAAATTGTTTTGAATGATGTTCAAGACAACCAAACACTACTAGAGCCATTGTACAGAGAAATCTAAATGAATTTTTTGGCCAACTCAGTATTACTAGTATGACTGAAATTTGCTAAAAGAGTAAAACTTAAAGGTCCTTATCCCCTCTCCCCAAAATGAATAAATAGGATGTAAGGTGTTGAACACTTTGTATCCTAATTTCTTACTACATCTGAAGTAAGAAGGAAACAAACTTTATTCCTAGAAATATTTGGATGAAATCAGAATAAGACCAAAGGAATATACTGTAGCTGTTGTATCTTTTTCCACTGTGAAATCAAATCATCTCATGAAAATGATTCGATTTTCCTGAGCTTCAGTCTTCTAAAAATGTGACAAAGGGGCCAGTCTTCAGGGTTGCTGGGATGTTGGCTCCCTTTCCTCTGCTTCTTTTTTGATGATTTTTATTTATTGTAAGTGGAAGAGGCCCAGTGCCTGCGCTGTGGGGAAGGCGGGGGGAATGCTGTTGGCGTGCAGGCCTCTGATGTGAGCCCTGCGGGATTCTCAGCAGCAGCCTGCTGTGTCCCTTAGACGACTGAGGAAAGAGTGGGGCTGGGAGAGAGGCGGTGTGGGGCTGCACATCCCCACTTCCTGGGGAGCACATGGCCCCGTGTGCTGCCCACGGCTGCCTGCCTCTGTCAGATCCTCCGCCGCACATCTTGGGTGAGCCAGTGGGCACTGGCGGCCGGTGAGCCACGCCGCCAGTGAAGAAGGAAGGAGCACTTCTTGAACATCTGCCTCTGCTGATGTCAGGGCCCCTCCGCTGGCCCAGTTCCTCTGTTAGGAGCAGAGCTTCCTGAGAGGGCCTGACACTTACCTGTTCAGTTTTACATCTTCTGAATTTTTAAAAAAAAAACTCCAGGAAGAAGCATCTTGCCCCCTTTCTGCCCAATCATCCTATCATTTCGGTGAAGACAGCGGCGGATGCCCGGCCTGTGGGTACTGTCAGCGCAGCCCCATGGGGTTCCAGTTGCATCTTGCCCATTTCATGGGCTTATATTAAGGTGAGGCCTGTGAATGTGTGTTTGGGGGTGGTGTGGGTGTGAAAGTGGGGAACTGAGATCACAGGCTTCCTTCTTCACTTAAAAATTTAAAAAGCCCATGATCTGAGATGTGATTAGTGAAGACTGCTGATGACTTCAGATGGAAGAAACCTTCCTACAGAGATCAGCTAAAATTCATTTGATCTCGCCTTCATTATACTGTTTCCTTTGGGTTCTCATAGTGGGTTTAACATCAAAGAAGTTAACACACCAGACATGTTTTTCCAGACAGAGTTAAGTTCTGTGAGTCATGTGGATGTTCTGGCCACGTCATTTGGTTTCCTGTAGGATTTCTACTGCCACTTGCAAGTGAAAAAAACAGGGTGCATACTAATTATTACACTTGATTGAGATCCTGGGATAAAATTTAGGAGTCCATTTCACTTCGCTTTTTATTTTTTGGAAGCCTGGAGGAAAAGATGAGAGGTAGCAGAAATTTGTTTATGTGGTGGTTTCCCAAAGCTCTTTGTCCTTTACTGAACTGAACCCTCAGGGGTAATTAGACTTTGCCAGGGAACAGGCTTCCTTCCTATGTGTTTCTCTAAAAAACACGGAGGGCCAGTTTATACAGCTCTTGTTCAGACGGGCCAGCCCACCTCCTGGGCTGACAAGACCGCGCATTGGATAGGAAAGCTTGTTCAGCTGCTGAGAGCAGCCTTCCCACACTGGCTTCCCTCCTCCAAGGGAGGGTGGCTTCTGGTGGAACAAAACCCCCGACTCAGCTATGCAAATCATGCCGGATGACTCTCCGACTCTCCGGGCTGCCTGTTATTCTTGAACAGTGTGGCATTCATGATACTTACGGAGAACTTTCCGGGAAGCTGGAACAGCAATTCTTTACCTCAGAGACTAAAGCCTGCTTTTTAAAATGATCCTCGAGTTGTTTTGCAAATTGTAACAACCAAAACAGCCATAGTAAAGGTCTGCTTCTTTGCAAACAGAATCTAATTCCCAGCTTCCTTTTGCTCCCGAGATCCTGTAAACCTGGGTTATTTGTTACGGACCTAACTGGGTTGGGGGTGACTTACCACGTGTGAAGAACAAATGCCCAGGCTGATTTGGCCATGAGCCAGATGGAGCCTCAGTTTAAAAGTGAAATATTGTAAATAAAATAAGGTTTAAGCAACCCCTTTGACGTTGGGCCTTTTATTTCAGGCTGTTGTCACTTATTACCTGGACTCTAGAACTACCTTTTCTCTCCCTGCTTCTTCAGTCCCTCCTGGACACTCCTACAGGACTGCGAATCCCCCAGAGGGCCCAGGCTCACTCTTGCCTCCCCCGGCCATCACCACTGGGTCTCACTAGCCTACGTGGGGTCCTTAGGGATTCTTCCAAAATGCGCCATATGCCTAGGTTTCAGAAAGAATCAAATTCAGCATATGTGGCGTAGGGCTTGGGCCATTGCTGTGTGACTCGGGTGCACAACTCGAGAGCCAGTGGCTGGCTGAACCAAGTCCACACCCTCCCCAGCAGAGGCCTGAGGCTGGCAAGAGGCAGTCCCTACTCGCCAGGAACCACCAGACTGCAGCCAGGCACCTTCCTTCTGCACCTTGGTTTTTGCCCTTCTCACCTGGAGGGACTTCCTCTTTCTCATCGATCCAAATTCTACCCATTTTTAAGTTTCCACTCCAGTTCTAACTCTTATTCTAGGAATCCTTCTTTGACCAGCCTGGCAAAATGTACCCTCTTTTTACTTTGGACTATTTTATTTGATGCTTTTTCATGTGCTTTACATTAGTTTTGTGTTTAATATATATCTGGCCTCTGTTGTACTTGATGTATTCTGGGGAGAAAGTAGGCAGTAAAAATGTACCATCCTGACCTGAGGCTTTTTGCTGGTGGTGATTTTCACCCCATCCAATCACAGGGACTTCTGAACCACCAGAAAAGATTACAATTGAACCCAGCAGTTGTTAAATGGACTTAACTATGGACAGTTGGAAGACAAGCCATACAGAATTGATTCACTGGGGATTTTGGCCAAGATCCCATGGGATTCTTGGCAATTATCAAGACATCTCAAATTCACAGTAAACAAACAAAAACTCCCCTAAATGGCTTTAAGCTAAGACCAATTCTTTTTCCTTTTTGGATTAACACGATGGTCAGCAATTTTGCCCTGCTCTAGGCTTTGTTATTATAAGAAGAAATAGAAGATCACTGTTCAAAGAAGAAAACCAAAAATTATTTCGGGCTTAGAGAGAACTGACAGATGTTCTTATTAGGATTCTCCACGAGTCTGCAGTTTGCAGAATGAGGCGGGGTGACTTCCTTTGTGGGGAAATTTCTTTAATGTGTCTTTCTTTAATGCCCCTGGGTTTGCCTATTCTATGGTTGATGGCTCTTTTTCTCTCCGTTGCAGATGATGGGAGGCAAAGGCCTTAAACAAGCTACGGAAATTGCTATTTTAAATGCCAACTATATGGCCAAGCGATTAGAAAAACACTACAGAGTCCTTTTCCGGGGTGCAAGAGGCAAGTATTAACTTTAGTTTACCATCACCCTGTTTTCCCTTTGGTGAAACCCAGTTTGACCTAGTAGAGGTGGTTTTCTGAAGTGGGTGGGAAATGTGTTTCTTAGCATATACCAGAGAAAAGTGTAGAGTTACTGGAAATAACTTCAATTTAGTGAACAGTTCAGGGAAATCAGCATTTTCAAGACTCTGTGATGAAGTTAGTCTACACAGCCCAGACCAACAGCACTGAGAGATATATACATAAATGCCACAAGCTCCTTACCTCACAAAGTGGTAGGGGAATGCCCTCCAAGAGAGGAGGAATTTGGATTGGGCAGAGGCAGGATGGAATAGCTGGGACAGCCCTCTGGGAGAATGAGTGTGAAAGGAAGTGTAGTAGAGTCCAAGTAAACAGAGATCCACGAGGAAGCCAAGGACAAAGGAGTGTTCTGGGTAGCAGGAGTGTTGGGTAGGTTGAAGGGTGGGTTAAGAGACAGGGGAGCAGATGAGGATGAAGTTGGAGAGGTATCATGGGGCCTGAAAGATCTTGGAAGGTCTGCACTTTACCTGAGCCAGAAAGGTTTTTGAAAAGAGGAGTGACAGGATTGAGAATATTGAAATCGCTAAGGTGGTGGCATTGGATGAACATGTTATTAAAAGTAGAATTAGCCCTGGCTGGTGGCACAGTGGATAAGCACTGGCCTGCGAACCCAAAGGTCGCTGGTTCAATTCCTAGTCAGGGCACATAACCAGGTTGTAAGCCAGGTCTCCAGCTGGAAGCAGGTGAAAGGTAACCACACATTGATGTCTCTCTCCCTCTCTGCCTCTATCCCTTCCCCTCTTTCTAAAAATAATAAATAAAATATTATAAAAAAGAAGAAGAAGAAGAAGTAGAATCAGCCCTGGCAGATGTGTCTTAGTGGCTGGAGCATCGTCCTGTAAAGGTTGCAGGTTTGATTCCTGCACATACTTCAGTTCATCCCTGGTCTAGGTGCAGATACAATCCTCACTCATGGGGCAGATCCCCAGTCTGGGTGTGTAGGAAGGCAACCAATAGATACTTTCTTGCATTGATGCTCTGCCCCCCTCTAAAAAAGCAAATGAAAATGTCCTCTGGTGAGGACTTAAAAAGTGGAATCGGTGAGAGTTACTGATAAGTTGAGTGTAAAGAGAACTTTTAGGAAAACCTCGAAGTCTCGTAGGCTTGTAATAGATGGAGGAGCAAAGTCACGCTGGAGGTGATGGGAGGGGCTGGTGCCAGGTAGGCACAGGACATAGACTGTGGGCTCAGAGTCCAAGAGCAGAAACAGAAGAGACTTGGAGCTGAGAGGCAGCAATCAGCAAGCAGTGCGACTCGACCTTGGGGCTCAGGAATGAGGCCCTTCTATGGCTTTGGGAATGTACATTTACGTCTGTGATTTTTCATTTAAAGGCTGGTTTTGCCTTATGAATATGTACCCGAAAGGCTGGTTCTAGAGCTTGAAAATAGAAAAGAACTACGTAACTGGAAGCTCTGGGTAGGAAAGCTCCCCAGAGAGTAGAAAAGAAAGCTGTGGGCGGTGAGTCTCTGTGCTACACAATGAAATGCTTCTGCGATGGGTATTAAAGAAGCTCTCAGAGCTACTAATTAATTCAGATACATCTCTTGCTCTGAGAAATGCATCCTGATTATGTATTGACTTTCAGGAATAGCTTTGGTATATGTTCTGTCTGGTTATATATAATACTATATATTTTCCCTTGACAGGGAAAAGTTGGCAAATGAAGTGAAAAAAAATTGTAAATATCCATGGTTCTATCCAGCAGACATAACCACTACTAATATGTTGCTGTGTTCCTTCTCATCTTAATTTTAGAGACTTGAGATCATATTATAAACACAGTTTGTATCCTGTTTTTGAAGTTTATCTTATATTATGATTCTTTTCGCATGCTGTCAGTTATGTTGTGTGAGCGCACTATGGTTTAAGCAATTCTATAGGCATTCTCCTAAGTTTGCTGCAATGAATATCCTTTACTTTGATTTTTAAGAAAAAAATCTCTGATTATTTCCTTAGGCTAGAGTTGTATAAGAGAAATGATTGGGTCAGAGGATAGGAATTCACTTAAGCTCTTGATACATGTGGTTGAACTGCACCCCCAGAGACTTCGTACCAATGCGTTTCACACTGTCAGCAGATGAGAAGGACCATTCACTGCTCCAGGGCCTAGTGAACAGGAAAACACAATATGAACCAAAACCAAAATATCTTTGCCAATTTGATGAGTCAAAAATGATCTTTCTGCTTTAATTTAACCAAGACTTATTTATAAAAATTTTTATATTGAAAACTTCTTACTTGAAATTTCTTTATGGTTAACGGTATCTGACAACTTCATTGAGCCAGAATTCACATGCCACACACATTACCCACTTAAAATGTACAACCCACCTGGCTGGTAGCACAGTGGATAAGGTGCTGGCCTGCGACCCCAAAGGTCACTGGTTCGATTCCCCAGCCAGGGCACATAACCAGGTTGCAAGCCAGGTTTCCAGCCAGATTCATGGCTGGAGGCAGGTGAAAGGCAACCATGCATTGATGTTTCTCTGTTTCTCTCTCCCTTCCTCTCTTTCTGAAATAATAAAATCTTAAAAAAAAAAAAAAAAAAGTACAATCCAGTGGTTTTTTAGTAGGAGCCAGAGTTGCGTGATGTGAAGATGAGATCTTTAAAGGGGAAGTGAATGGGGTCTGGACTGAGTGGGATGGCAGCTCCGGGAGAGGCGAAGTGAGGTCTTGTTTCTTCGGTGCCTTCCTCCTGCTTAGCTTTTAAGTGACTGCTTGGGGCAGAGGTGGTCCCAGTCCAAAGGGATTTGCAGCACAGAAAGACATAAAATTTCCATTTGTTTTGACAGTTTACTCCAGAATTAAATAATGAATCCCATTTCTCATCCCAAGCAGAAAAAGATTGGTGATCACAGACTCAATTACCCAGCCCCAAAGTTCATGAAACAAAAAAAATTGTCTCCTGTTTGATCTGGTAAACATACTCCTACAACTTGAGGCTTCATACTTTAGGGCCTAGAAATGAATTATCACTGTACCTCCCAAGGGCCCAAAATAGAAATGTTTTGAAACACATTGTATTCCAGCATGTCTAAAGGCAATATTTGAAGACCATTATTCATCTTAATTCTATTTACTAGCTCTAAATAAGACTTTAGAATTACCGATGACCATGAGGCAATAATTTTAATGAACTCCAGACCTCTCTTTATGAACCATTTCTGTGAAATTTGAAAATACCAGCTAAACAGTTGAGGCTTATGGTTTTGCAAAGCAAAGTGACAGGCAAGGAATAGGATGAGGAGGAACAGTGGTATTTATTTTGCTAGGATGTGGAAAGAAAGGAATTACCTCATGTAAAATGATACCTTTTTAAAGGATGAATTAAAATTTTTTTCCCTGGCTGGATAGCCCAGTTGGTTAGAGTATCATTCTAATACACCAAGGTTGCAGGGTCAATCACCATCAGGGCACATTCAAGAATCAGTCAATGAATATGTAAATAAGTAGAACAACAAATCAAAGTTTCTCTCACTCTCCCTCTGTCCCTCTCTCACTTTTCCTCTTCCTCTCTGAAATCATTAAATTTAAAAAAAATAAAAAAATAAAAATTTGCATTTGTCTGTCTACTCTTGTGGAAGCTAAACTCACTTTTTGATCTCATTGGGGTCCCTGTCAGTGGATTAGACAACTTGGCTCATTTCCCAATATTTTACTTATGTTTTAAATTCTTAAATGCCTGGTTTGTTTTGACCTTGGACAAACCTAACTCTGCTTGGAAATTCTTGTCCCTGAAGAGATTTCCCAGTGACCTTGAATGGGTGGACATGGGCCTCAGGGGCTGGGCCCTTACATTTTTGGCTGGAAAGAGACCCCTTCTGAGACCAGAGGCCCTGTCTAACCCACCTCATTATGAGGGAAGCAGTAAGGAGTTTGGATTCTGTTAGTTGTTGTCCCTGGATTATAACTGAAAAGCTTGACTGAGTGTTGATTCCCCACCCAAACTACATGGAGTAATCAGCTACTGAATCCATGTGTTTCTAGGCGATTGCTAGCAGGCTTAGGGATAAGCCTGCTCTCAAGGGAAGTTTTGAAAAGCCTTCTTTTTCTGTAGCATATTCTGTAGCCTTGGAAGATAATTAACTTCTGGGGGTGGGGAGAGGGGATGTTGCAATCCTAGAGCTAAGCCGCTTTTCATTTGCTTTCCCATCATTCCACCCCCTCCTCTCCTTGCTCCTTTGATTTGGTATCTATTCAGACTATCAGTTATAGTTATGGTTAGGCCCAGCGGAAACACCTACTCAGTGAAAATTAAAACTTATGCTGATGAGTTTATACAACTCCAACTTCAGAGTGCCCTGACTCACCATATGCCATAGAAGGTTTGTATATCTTTTCTCCTTAAAAACTGCAAACAGAGGTGAACATCTTGGGATGTGGCCTCCAAAAGCCACCAAGTTTAAATTTCACCCCTTTCAGGCCTCAGGGAGAGAGAGAGAGATGCTGAAATTCCATTACAGTTTCTATTTGAACACATTAGACTATGGATTTAGAAAATAACATCTGAACCTCATTTTGAAAATGGAGCTTTTCCCAAACCACTTGGCTGTGGTGGGGGCCTCTGCACATGAAGTCCTGGTATTAGTGGCGCTGGGCTAGGCTTGGCTGGAAGGGGCCTTTCAGCTATTACTGAACCTCTGGAAGATTCTGCTCTCGATCCACCAGCAAGAGCCAGTCCTCTCCGCTGTCCTGTGTCCCCCTCCTTTTCCTCCCCTCTTGCCACGGAGTATCCTTCGGAGCAGGGGGCTTCATTAGCCTTCTTCCTTAAGTCATCGTCACCATGTGGGGTTGGCCGCCAAAGGCCCAGAGAAGAAAGATCAAAGGTCGGGCTCCCAAAATGGAGTAGCATAGTAGGGTGTGTAGGACCCATGGAATTAACGGTCAGTCAGGATTGTAATCTCCTGATTTTCCCCCAGAACATTCCAACTGGAATATTTTCCCCTGGGTTTACAAAGACAACTTTCTACTTTTTTTGAATCACACCCTCCACTACTTTTTTTTATTGTTGACATGATTACAGATGTCCCCCATTTCCTTGCCTCAGCCCCCTCCTCCCAGCCCCTGTCCTCATGGCCTTCCCCACACTGTTGTCTGTGTCCGTGGGCTATGCATATGTACATACATGTTCTTTGGCTGATCTCTTCCAGTCCTTCCCCACCTCCCTTCTGAGATCAATCTGCTCCATGTGTCCGTGCCTCAGGTTTTATTTTGCTCATCAGTTTATTTTGTTCATTAGGTTCCTTATATGAGTGAGATCATATGTTATGGATATATATTTAGTGTATTTACATATACACAGAAGAAAGTTTTTCGATGTTGGGGGAAAAGGGTGTCAGTGGATCTGTAGCTCTAGAAATATTTTGTGTAGAAGGATCAGGTCTGTGGTAACTATTGCAAGTAGTTTTTAGGGCCTTTAAGTCAGAAATGATCTCATCCCTCCAAATCTCCGCTGAACGTTCCAGTGATGCCTTGGCACGAAGTGCCACCTCCCATTAGCTTCTTGGCTCATGGGTGTGTTATGCACTGAGGATTGGATACACTGGCGTGACATGTTAAAAATTTTTATTTGTGATAAGATCATAGGAAGTCTTTGTTTTTAACTATAAACTTTCAGTGTATTTTAATATGCATTAAAAAGCTGATTCATTTGCTCATTTGCTTGGATAAAACAACAAGATGATACTAATCTTGAGATGAAATCATTTCTTAAACAGGTTATGTGGCTCATGAATTTATTTTGGATACAAGACCCTTCAAAAAATCTGCAAATATTGAGGCTGTGGATGTGGCCAAGAGGCTTCAGGATTATGGTGAGTGGTCTCATGAGAGTGATCCCTTGGAGGGAGAGAATTTGGGGGCCTTGACCTTCAAGCAGCTGCCCATGCTGGCTTTGGGCCGCCTCTTGGAGGCACAAGTCAGATATGCAATCACCACAGGAAACTGATCTATCAGCTAAATGGGGAGCCCAGGGTTCTGGGCAAATTCCAGAGTGATAGAGAAAAACTCTCCCTTATGACTGCATTTGTACTGCCTTTGGAAAGATATTAAATCATGCATCTTGACTCCATGAGGCCAAGAAAAGAAGTCTGTATAGTTAACAAAATAAAAAATCCCACCCTGGCTGGTGTGGCTCAGTGGATTGATAACTGGCCTTTGAACCAAAGGGTCGCTGGTTTGATTGATTTCCAGTCAGGGCTCATGCCTGGTTGTGAGCCAGGTCCTAGGCTGGGGGCACATGAGAGGCAACCACTTGATGTTTCTCTCCTTCTTTCTCTTCCTTCCCATCTCTCTAAATAAATAAAAGTAAAAAAAAATATATCAAAGAAAATGATGCTGCTCTCCTCCTTATAAACAGAGGTCCATGAAGAGTTAAGTTGGTGTAATGGGGAAAACAAGGGAGCAAGTAAACTGTATAAATGTTAGAGGTAAATAGCATTTTATATTCATATATATTTTTTAAAATCCTCACTCAGGATATGTTTACTGATTTTAGAGAGGAGAGGAGAGGGCATGACAGAGAGAGAGAGAGACAGAGAGAGAGACAGAGAGACAGAGAGAGACAGAGAGAGAGACAGAGAGAGACAGAGAGAGACAGAGAGAGAGACATCAATGTGAGAGAGAAACACTGATTGGTTGCCTCCTGTACACGTCCTGACCAGGAATGGAACTGACACCCTTCTGATGTGTGGTGACAATGCTCCAACCAACTGAGCCACCCAGCCAGGGCTAGATTCATATTTATCACCATTTCAGTCATGACATAGCTGTTTCAGCTACCTTTAGAGATGAAGGAATATAGGCACATGTGTTCACAGAGATGATGCAATTTTCTTTGAAGGATTTTAAGAGACCTGGGCTCTTTGTATATTAGTGGATATTCACTTAGCACAGCCCTTAATAAAATACATTTTCTTAGTGCCTTTATTAATAATATCAAAGACTATCCAGTTCTCAAAAAGGCTAAGTTGGAGAGAACCTTGCCTTTCAATGAATGTGGAGTCCTCTCTGAATTGTAATGATGATTGGAGTGACTTCTTTTAATAAGGAACGTGAACACATTAATAATTTAGTAGGTTTACTACTGCATCATAATGGGAGTTCCACATGTGTGACTCATTCTCTTTTCAATGAATGATCTTATTATGCAAAGTTACACTGATAATAAATGGGAAGCCAGATAATGGTTTGATTCATGAAATGAGCAGTTACCTCAAGTCTCTCCTTGGCTGTTCCTGTGGCCTCAGTGTCCTGGAGTCACACCTGACTGCCACAGTATATAGAGGGAGAGACCGAAGGGGCTAGGAGGGAGGTGGTAATTGAAGTTACCACCCAGTATTTCCAAGTTCTTTCTATTCAACCTTGATGTTATTTTGATGTTTGATGGAGTGATTGCCACACTTGCCCTAAGCCCAGAATTGTCCAGGAGCCTGGTACATAGTAGGCTCTTAGAATATATGTGTTTAGTGCTCGCTTCGGCCGCACATATACTAAAATTGGAACGATACAGAGAAGATTAGCATGGTCCTTGCGCAAGGATGACACACAAATTCATGAAGCGTTCCATATTTTTATTTATCTCTATTTTATGCTTTTATGTTATTATAAGTGTTACTGTACTTTTAACTATAAAGTCTTAATTGTTGCTAACACAGAGAAATGCGATTTTGTATATTGGCCATGTTTTTCCTGTAATCTTGCTAAATTCACTCATTAGTTCAGCAGGGCATTTTTGTTTTTATAGATTGCTTGAGATTTTCTGTGAACACAGTTGTCATCTGCAAATAAAGAACATTTTATGTCTTCTTTTACAAAAAAAAAATAGAATATATGTGTTTAATGAGCAAGAGAAAGAATGACTAAATGAAAAAACAACAATGAAAAGGACAGCACAGATTTTGAATCTTAGTCATACCTACTGAACCAGAATTTTCAGGGGTGCTACAGGGGTAGCTTGGTTGAGGTGTCATCCTGATGGCAGGTTCGATCCTCATTCAGGCACATAGAAGAATAACCAATGAACGCATAAGTAAGTGGAACAAAAAAATTGATGTTTCTTTCTCTCTCTCCTTTCCTTTCTCTTAAAAAAAAATCAATTAAAAAAGGGAACTTCCAGGGAAAAGACCTAGTAATCTATATTTAACAAGCACCCTTATGGATACCTTTTTTTTATTTTAAATTTTATTTTGTTTATTGATTTTAGAGAGAGAGATGAAGTGAGAGAGGATGATTTATGTATTCATTGGTTGACTCTTGTATGTGCCCTGACCAAGAATCAAATCCATAACCTTAGCATATCCGGACAATGCTCTACCCAGCTGACTGGGATGAGTCGTAAGAGACAATTGTCAGACGAGTGTGGGCCTCACTGCCTTAGGACAGAGGTCTTCAAACATAATTAATGATTGGAATCATTTGGAGAGTTTGAAAAAAAATTTTTATTTATGAACTTATTTAGAAAGAGGGGAAGGGAGGGAGAAAGGGAGAAGGAAACATCCATGTGTGAGAGAGACATTGATAGTTGCCTTCTGCACACTCCCTATGGGGATCCTGGCCTGCAACCCAGGCACATGTCCTCACTGTGATTGAACCAGGGACCTTTTGGTTCACATGGTGGCACTCAGTCCATTGAGCTACACCAGCCAAGGCTACCTGGAGAGTTTTTAAACCCTGATTTCTAAGCCCTACCTTGGACAGCCTGATCAGGGTCGAGATCCAGGAATTTGTGTTTCCAAGGCAACTCAGATGGTTCTGCATATAGAAACCACTACAGCAGAATATGTTGGGCTGAATTTGCTCACATGGAATTAAGGTCAGACTTCATAATACCAACTTTTTATTTAAAAGGTCAAATCCCTTTCTGGTTTGGGTGACAGTTTTATGCATTTGTCAAAACTCATTAAAGGGTGCAATTGAGGTTTGTGCATTTCACTGTATGTAACTTTTATTACAAAAATAGTGAACCAGATATTGAATTTTAGTTAATGTTAGGCACGCTGAATGAAGTGTTTAAAGAATAAGTGTACTCCCTGGCTGGTGGCTCAGTGGATAAGGCGCTGGCCTGTGAACCCAAAGGTCGCAGGTTTGATTCCCAGCAGGGGCAACATAACCAGGTTGCAAGCCAGGTCTCCAGCCAGGTCCGTAGCTGGAGGCAGGTGAAAGGCAGCCATACACTGATGTCTCTCTCCCTCTCTTCCTCTATCCCTTCTCCTCTCTCTGAAAATAATAAATAAAATCTTAAAATAAATAAAATAATAATAATGAAGAAGTGTACTTATGATAGCAGCAGACTTTGAAATGCATCAAAAGTAAGATTGATGGACAAAGGAATATGATAAAGCAAACAAAGTGTCATTGTAGAATCTAGGTGGAAGGTATTTGGGTGTTCACTCCTTCTAACTTATTGGTATGTTTGAAAGTTTTTATAATAAAATGTAGAGACAATTAAAAAAATTTATTGTTGTTATAGTACATCCATCCCTTTTTTAGAGACAATTTTTATAGCATGGTGCTCAAGCACCCACGTAATAATGCACCCGAGTCGGGAACTGTTGTGCTCTAGAGCGAACCTAACTGACAGGCATATCAACTGGGAGCTGTTCTTCATCTTTTACAATTTCATAGAAAAAGTGTAAAGTAAGGCAAAAGTTGGTTTTGGCTTTTGTCCAGGAAATCTCTATCTTGATCAGATCATGTTTCCTGTCAACTTATCTTACCTGTGAAAACTTAAAATGTAGAAACACCTTCAGCCTATGTTCAGTGTAAAGACAAATGCTTTCCACGCAGTGCCCAAATCTTGGGGACTGTGACACTCACTCCTTACTGCCTGTGACCTCATTATTCAACTTTGATAGGCTCTAATATTTTAATTTCTCTTAATTACAAGTATGACATGAACATTATAGAAAGATTCTAAAACACAAAGAAATAAAAATCCCTGTTTGATTTTCTGGCAATAACCTCTGTTAAAATTTTAGTATTTTTTAGTATATTTATTTATTTTTTAGTATTCTCTTAATACTTATTGTTTGGTAGTCTTTAGTATTTATTCTTCAAGGTGTCTCACCTCATAATATACTACATATATAGAATTATACATATGTAAATACTTGTCATTTTCTTAAGTAAAATGGGATAATGTCATTTTGTAGCTTGTTTTTTCCATTTAATATTTTTGAATGTTTACCAAATTTAACAAATATTATTTACGTACTTTTTTGATGGTTGCATATTTATTGTGTGGATAACCTGTAAAATTTGCTTAACTGATCCTCTATTGTTAGATGTTTTTTCCTACATTTTCTTTCATAAACAGTGCTGAAATGAATCCCCAGATACATATATTAGCAAATTTATCTGATGATTTCCTTGGGAAAACTTATAAAATAGAGAGTGTCTCTTCCAAATTGGGGTGGTCAAAATTAGTGACACATGTTATCTGGTTTGCCTTGCAGGATTTCATGCCCCTACCATGTCCTGGCCTGTGGCAGGGACTCTCATGATTGAGCCCACTGAGTCAGAAGACAAGGCAGAGCTGGATAGATTCTGTGACGCCATGATCAGCATTCGGCAGGAAATCGCTGACATTGAGGAGGGCCGCATGGACCCTCGGGCCAACCCACTGAAGGTGTGGAAGTGCTGGTACTTTATTCCAAATGTCCCACAGGGAAGAAGTTGTTGGGTTAGTGTGTCAGTAACCCCTGAACTCTCTCATCAGAAGATGATATTCTTGCTTAGAATTAAAGTCACTCTTCTGAGTAGATGCTGCATTAATTACTTGGAAGTTTAAATCTTGAACATAATGGTTATTCAGGTATAATGTAGATACCTTTTTTTTTTTTTTTTTAAGATTTTATTATTTTTAGAAGGGGGAGAGGCAGAGAGGGAGAGAAGCATCAATGTAGTTGCCTGCCTCTCACCTGCCTCCAGCTACGGACCTGGCTGGAGACCTGGCTTGCAACCTGGTTATGTTGCCCTGGCTGGGAATCGAACCAGCAATCTTTGGGTTTGCAGGCTGGTGCCTTATCCACTGTGCCACCAGCCAGGGCTAGATACTTATTTTTTATACCTTAACTTAGTTTATGTAATTGTTTGGGTTGTGGGAACTACACACCACATGCACCCAAATGGTTGCCAAACAGGGAGCAGAGGCTGAAGGGCCCTGTTTAGTTGAGGAAGTGTTATTCTGTGTCTCTCTTTGATGCCTTCTAGTGAGGCTATCTACCTCACAAACCTGGGATAAAAAGAAGTTTTTAAAAATTTTTTAATTTATTTTTATTTTTACTTTTTAAATTTTATTGTTGTATTACATCCATCCCCTTTTTGCTCCCCTCTGTCAAAAATAAGTTTTTACATTAGAGAGTTACCGCTTACAACAACTAGATTGGTACTTGGCCAGAATATTTTACATTTTAAAAAAAATATTTTATTTATTTTCAGAGAGAATAGAGGGGAGGGAGAAGAGGGAGCGAAACATTGATGAATGAGAGGAACGTTAATCAGCTGCCTTTCACGTGCCCCCAGCTGGGGACCTGGCCCACAACCCCAGCATGGGCTGACAGGGAACCAGCAACCTTTTGGCTCCAGTCTGGCATTCAATCCACTGAGCCACACCAGCCAGGGCTGTATTACAATTTTTATGTATGGCTTATATTGGGCAAAAATTTGTTAGGCATTACCCTGCCTCTTCTAAAATATGTTAATTTTATATCTGGTCAAAGCCCTAAGTTATGTCTAGATAAGTCTAGATATTATTAAGCTGGAGTATCATCAATTGAGGACCGTGAAGGCCGAGGTTGTGTTGTTGTGGCTCTAAACCAACAACACATCTGAGACATTAAGAGAAGCTGAAACAGGTCAGGGAAGCTGGCAGCAGAAGGCAGGCACCTTAGCGTGAGTTTGACAGGGGAATGAAGGAATGCAATATGACCATTTGTACTTGTAATTTTTCTCTGGATACTGCTGATTCTTTCAGGATTCAGGCTGTTTTTAAAAATGGCAGTAGACATTTAAAGAACATAATACTGAGTTATAAAAAGTGGAGAGTAATACTCATAGGATGATATAAGGTTTAAAAATGTACTAAATGATGCTATGTGTTGTTTATTAATATATGCAGTAATTGCATAAAAACCTGGTAAGAATGGTGAACACCAAGTTCAAGATGGTGGTTATTACTGGGAAGGAGAGCAAATACAGGCAGTTTGAGCTGCCTCTACTGCTTTTTATTTTCAAAGGCTAAGCAAATATGACAAAGTGTTGATTTATGTAGGGCAGTAGGTGTGCTTATTATATTACCGTAACTGTTTGATATTTGAAATATTTCACAATGAAGGTATTTCCTATCCCCACATTGAAACAAACAACAGCCTTCTCTGTCCTTGGGCTTCTGCCCGGAGCTCCTGATTAAGGAGAAGGCAGGACTTGACTCTGATCCCTCTCCCATCCATGTCTGTCTCAGATGTCTCCACACTCCCTGACCTGTGTCACATCCTCGAACTGGGATCGGCCATATTCTAGAGAGGTGGCGGCATTCCCTCTGGTAAGTTCTTTGAAGCTGACTGTGCTGGCTGGGATAGTGTTCACATGCGTATGAAGGGCCATCACCAGTTTTTCTTTTTTTTTAAAGATTTTATTTATTAATTCCAGAGATAGGGGAAGGGAGAGAGGCAGAGAGGGAAACAGACATCAATGTATGGTTGCCTTTCACCTGCCTCCAGCCACAGACCTGACTGGAGACCTGGTTTGCATCCTGGTTATGTACCCTGACTGGGAATCGAACCAGCAACCTTTGTGTTTGCAGGCTGGCTCCTTATCCACTAAGTTACCAGCCAGCGCTTCATGGCCACTTCTATAGTCTCATATTAACCACCCACAAGACACATTGAGAAATCTGGGTCATGACAAGGGAAGTCTGCAGAACATATGTATTGGCTTTCAGATCTCTGAAGTCAGAGTCCAGGGGTCAGCCACAGGCCTGGGCATCTGTTGGGCACATAGTAGAGGAAGACCAAATGGGAGTCCCCATCAAGGAGATGTTTTCTACCAGCACCCAACAGTGAGATGGTCCCAAAGGCAATTTTTCTTTCTTTCCTGGTTCTTTTATGAAGGAGAAAATGCTATCTAATTTGTTCTGTGGGGTGGGGATAAGCATCAAAAGTTGGATTTGAGGGGATGGTAACAAAGGGTTGGCTTTTAGCTTCTTATACTTTTTGAGTAGTAGTTGGGCTAGTGGTGTCTTAGGCTATAGGGGTAGCATTGCAATCTCCCCTCCCAAGAGAAACCTCTCAGAATGTTGAACATTTTCATCCTTTGTTTCTACAGCCCTTTGTGAAACCAGAGAACAAATTCTGGCCAACCATTGCTCGGATTGATGACATTTATGGAGATCAGCACCTGGTTTGTACCTGCCCACCCATGGAAGTTTATGAGTCTCCATTTTCTGAACAGAAGAGGGCCTCTTCTTAGTCCTCTCTCCCTGAGCTCAAGACTGATTTGCCTCTCCCTGAAGCATTTGATAAGAAAGAACTAATTCACCTACCACCCCAGACTTAAGTAGGGGTTTTATATACTGTGTACATTTTTGAAATCTCTGTCAAGGTCAGTGTAAATACAATTAGCGTGGTGGGTGGGAGCTCAGAGTTGGAAGATTGATTTGCTTCGGTGCCTCTGCTTCCACTTGTAGCAGTTGATGTTCAAATTGCCTTGATTGGGGTTCATTTTTAGTTTTTTGCATAGAAAATTTGGGGTGTGCTAGGAACTTTAACTCTCAATGCAGCATGTTCACACATTGTAGAGGCTATGCTGGAGACTCTAGACATATTTTTGTTCCAAATAAGTCCTTATGGACTGTGCCATTGTGGGAAATCCCAGGGCAAATGTTTACATTTTGTATGTGCTGCAGAAATCTTTTTCTCTAATTTGCCTAATCTGTAATAGCATTTGAGTGTTTTTCTCTTTTTCTATGTGTGTGGGGTTTTTTACCTGTAATTATTAGTATTCTAATAAAAGCATTTGAATTTGAAGAATGCCTTCTTGGATCGCTTTTTCAATCTTCCATGTACAGGTTGAGAGGCCTTTGAAGGGTAATGAGAATAGCTAACCCAATAGCCATTGTTACATTATCCGTTTTAACTTTGGCTGTCTAAATAAACCGTGTGTACGGATGTCTTGGTTAGCAGTGAAAACCACTCTGGTCCTTTTCGTTAGAATGCATTAGGCGGTGGGTAATGAAACCCAATTTTAGAACTTTTATCAAATAGTAGCCTGTTTTTTTCTCATCGAGCAATAAACCAGAGGTAATAAGCCAAGAGGTAAGTCTGTAGTCTTTGTGTTCTGCCTTCCTTTGCATGTAGTCTTCATCCTCATGGTCTTAAGATGGCTGCTGTATATTCAGGCATCACATACCCATTCCAGAGAGAAAAAAAAGAGGAAACATGAGAGCCAAAAGGCAAATTCCATCTCAGTCAGCTTCTTTTGAAATGCTTTCCCAGAGGTTCTACCTGGTAACTTTTGTTTGCTTTTAACCAGCCACAGCTGGTTCAGATGGCCACTCCTTGCTGGAAGGGTCACTGGGAGGTCTTTACTTGGGCATGTTACTGCTCCCTGAGAAATCAGGGGTGTGTTCATTAGGGAGAAGGGGAAGAACAAGTTTCAGGCAGGCAAGTAGCATGCCCGCCACAAATGTTTTTCCTGAGAATAGCAAATGCTTCAGATGTTCTTTTCTGATTGATGTTCAACACGTACCCTAGCCCTGCCACCTGGCTCCCCCTGTGGTGGCCCCCTCAACTCTTACTCAGGTTATGACAGTGATCTGGACAGAAGGTCCGCGTTCTCTACTGAATGCTCTGTAAGTGGCCCGCTTGTTGTCACACTGAATAGTTTGTAAAGCCATTCATTTCAGCCTAACTAAGCAGTAGAGAAGTAAAGGGATCCATAGCTCCTTTTTAACATCATAAATGATTGCTACCTATTGAGCCCTTCTCAGATGACAGGTACTACTAAGTGCTTACAATATATCATCTCATTTAACACCCACTTTCACACATGAGGGGAGTGGGATGGAGAGATGCCCAAGGTCACAAGCTGGTGGGAGGGAGGCCGCAGCTCCGACCCCACCTCCATGGTTGCTGCTTACCTGGAGACTGCCCTTCCCGTGCCGAAAACCAGGTCTCAATGCGAGCTAGCCAGCAGGGCATGGAGTAGCCCCTTCTGAGGAAGGACAAGGATGTGAAACAAAGCATGGAGGTGAAGAGCGTTTTTCTGATTTCTTCATTAGGCTGTGTTAGTGGTTGAGCACCAAAGTTGTTTCCACAGTGGCTCATCACTTGCCCCTCAACTATGTCAATGGGTTGCCTCTCACAGGCCCTCAAGTGGGGACCTGGCTCATGACCCAGGCATGTCCCCTGACCAGGAATCGAACCAGAGACCTTTCAGTTCGCAGGCTGACAGTCCACTGAGTCACACCTGACAGGGCTCCCATCTTTTCTGTATTGTAAAATATACATGTAGCATTTTAACTTTTTTAAAATTCTACAGTCAGTGTTGTGGAAGATGTGCCCTTGACTCAGTTTTGAAGCTGAGGGGCCTGAGGTAGATGCGTACACATGACCTGTGACTTGGGCATTCTCTGCCTACTCACAGCCCTGGGACCCGCCACAGGCCACCAGGAACCACCTTGCCTCGCAGGCATGTGACAGAGGACATAGTCCCCTCTGGTATGAGCTTACCGATGTAAGCTCTAGGTGCATGAAGGGGCCATTTTCCCCAATGACAAAACTGGTGCCTTTCATCCATATAAAGGATGTAAGTCCCACTGTTGGGGGCAAGAAGCCATCTAGGACAGATAGTTTGGAAGCTGGGATGTTAGCACTTTCAGGGGTTTCCAGGGTGCAGGCCCGACACCTTGGCTTAGCCGTTGGGCAGGGTCAGAGATCTTTCCTAGGGCAGTGGTTTTTCAAACCTCAGTGTCCAGATTGCAGGGAGGGCACGTTAACACAGACTGCTGGGCCCTGGCCCCAGAGTCAGATTCTGGATGTCTGGGGTGGGGCCAGCTGATTCTCCTACCACAGGAGGAAACTGTCAGGGCTGGCGCCACCTGAGCTGCTAGACTCGCTCCTGCCAGCACTGCATCAAGGAGGCCTCTTCTCTTTTTTTTTTAAGATCAAATGTCAGCTTTATTACAAATAAAGTTGATTACAGACTGTGGTTTTAGGTCTCTAGCCAGAGGGCCTCTCTCCATTTCTGTCCTTGATGCTTCACCAGTCTAAGCCTGGAGACACCCACCCAAGGGCTGAGTATCAGCCTGTAGGGCAGATACTCCACCCCAGACCTGCTGCCCCTGCTGCCCCCTAGGGCAGGGGGAAAATCGAAAGGCTGATGCAGTAACGTGGATGAACAGATGTCATCCTCAGTCACCTCCGTGGGGCTAGAGGCAGAAGTGTTACATTAGCTGAGGTCATTCCACCAAAAGGAATCCCAGAAGCAGGAGTTGGTGCCCAGCCTTCATGCTGTACTATTGTTTATTTGGAGCTTTCCCCACATCTTCACACCTTTCAGATACACAACTACCTGGGGATGGCAATAAGTTCCTGGCATTAGAGTTAGAATCCAGGCGGTCAGACCACCCATCCCAGTTTGTTTGGAAGCGTAGTTAACTTGGGGCAGGAGTGGTCTGGTGCCTGGAAGTAGCGAGGGTTATTGGACACATTTTCCACATAAGGAATGCTGATAGATTTTGGCTTAACTGGCTTTAAAGGGTAATCTGAGAAACTACCTTTCCTCTCTATCACTGTTCCTACAGGAAACATTTATACCAATTTGTACAAATGAGATTATTTCACTTTCAACCTACATCAAGTTACAGATCATGTCTGTCATTCTAAAATTTCTGAAACGCAAGTTGGAGATTGTAACTTTTCTGAGTTCAATGGAATTAATGGAGAGGTGCAAAAATTTAACTCCAAGTTGTTTTTTTTAAACAGGCCTACAGGACTTTCTGGGTGTCTAGACTTCTCTCTTGTAGAGGTCAGGGTTTTCAGAACCAGTGCAAGAGAAATTTGTGTGCTTCGGACCTGATTCTTGCATTGTGCTTTAACATCACTAGTAAAAATGTATAGTTCAAGTGTGACATTTTTAATTTTCTACAGGAGCACTTTTGAAAAAATAAAAAACAAACAAACAAAAAAGATTTGGTGAGACTCTGAAGATTAACAGCCTCACTCCCAGAATCAGGGTGGAATCCAATGGCACCATGAGTGATGTCAGTCATCCTAAAAAAATGCTGACTTTACCCCAACGGTGCTGACACCAGGGACATGATCCAAGTGTTCCTCACTGCAGCAGGCACAGCCAAAGTAGAATTAGATGCAAACAGATTCTTTCCTAAAAGACTGGCATAAAGAATGGAAAAAAAAAAAAAAAAAAAAAAAAAAAAAAAAAAAAAAAAAAAAAAAAAAAAAAAAAAAAAAAAAAAAAAAAAAAAAAAAAAAAAAAAAAAAAAACCACCCCAACTTGCTTACACTCAACACATTTCACCCAACATGAACTACACAGGAATATTCAAGATTCCCAAAATAGAAGAACTCAATGTTTTTATTGGTTAAAAGAAGCTGCTTCAGATGCATTCCAAAAGACAATGAGGAAAATACTTTCCATGGAAAGAGACAGTTGGGTAGGCTGTTAAATAAACTTGCAAATAGCAAAGGAGTGAGTGTAGTGTGTGGTGCCAGCCCTGAAGGGAGGGGCAGGGGCGGAGTGCGAGGGTTGGCACTCTTCCTGTGTGTAGTCAAAAGGAGAGCTTTCTTGTCTGGGACAGTGTCTGCCATTCGGAGAAACGCTGTCAATCTTAAGTCTATGCCAGTGAGCATGAGGCAGTTCTGGAAGGTGAGGCTGAAAGGTGTCATAGCTGCATTTAGGAATATCCCAGTTTTTATGAGTATAAAAATGAGGAGTCTCTGAAAGAAATATATGCCATACAACAACCTTTCAGAGATTTTTAAAATAAAATTCAGTCGTGTTGCACATTTGTTCTCTTGAAAAGTGTTCAAATCTAGTTTTCAAAAGGCAAAAGGACATAATGCAAATTAAAAATAAGTAACAGTGAAGCAGAAAAAGTAGTGGAAAGTAACACAGTCTTGAGTTTAAATTTTAGGCCTGCTGCTGACTACTTGTGACTCAGGGTGAGGAACTAACTCTTGGAAACCACTATGTTTTATCTAAAATGGAGACACCCTGGCTGGTAGCACAGTGGGTAAGGTGCCGGCCTGTGAACCCAAAGGTCGCAGGTTCGATTCCCCAGCCGGGCACATAACCAGGTTGCAAACCAGGTCTCCAGTCAGGTCTGTGGCTGGAGGCAGGTGAAATGCAACCATACATTGATGTCTCTCTCCCTCTCTTCCCCTCTAAGAATAATAAATAAAATCTTTAAAAAAATAAAAAAATAAAAAAAAATAAAAATCTTTAAAAAAATTAACATAATGGTTCAGTTTCAGGACCACATACAGGGCCCCGGGAAAAATGATCTAAAATGGTCTCTAAGGGAAGCAACTGTGTTTACAAAAAACAAAGCTCTGAATAAAACACACTGAGAAGAAAATGCCCCAGAAAATGAACTTACAAACTGACAAAATTCAATGCTTAGCAACAATAACTGGCAAAAGTCCTTTAAAAATTTTTTTGAAGGTTTTATTATTTTTAGAGAGGGGCAAAGGGAGGGAGGCAGAGAGGGAGAGAAACATCAATGTATGGTTGCCTTTCACCTGCCTCCAGCCACAGACCTGGCTGGAGACCTGGCTTGCAACCTCATTATGAGTCCTGGCTGGGAATTGAACCAGTGACGTTTGGGTTTACAGGCCAGCACCTATCCACTGAGCCACCAGCCAGGGTAGAAATCTTCCTTTAAGAACCAGAAATGGAAACAAACAAACAAAAAAACAAAAAACAGCAGAAATGAAAAAGATTAAAAGGACTTTGAAATAAGTGTTTTAAATGCTCAAAGAAATACTGGAAACACCAAGATTCATAAATGAATACAAGGGATTATGAAACTACAACAGACAAACTTACAAACAAAATTAGGAAAGACAGTTCTTAAAATAACTTATTTAGATGGGTCAAACTCTGACTATTCTCCAAAAGAAAATTCAACAAATTGGAAGAAATGGTGTGAGAAAATCACCTAGAACATAGCACAGGCAGGTAAAGAGATGAATGATGAGAGACACTAAGGTATGGAGAGTAGAAACTTCTAGGTGGTCAAGATAGAGACTTTGGGAGAGGAGAAATACTTAAAAATTTTTTTTTTTTTTAGAACTGGAGTTGTTTTTAATTTAAAGGAGTACAAGAAGTCTCAAACAAAGCAAACAGGAATATATCCACACCTAGAAAAATTTCAGTGAAACCCAGAAGCTAGAGAGAAGACACATATTTGTTAAAGAAATGACTATCAAGTTGACACCTAACTTTTTTCATCAATAGATGACAGAACACAATGGTATACCTACAAAACGTTGAATAAAGATAACTAGGAATCTAAAATTCTAAACTCAAGTCAATTTATCTATCTAAAAATCAGTGTGAAAAACAGTCATTTTCAGACTTGCAAAGATTGAGAAAACTTACTATTCCTAGACCTTCACTAAAAGGTTGATGGTATAAAAACATCTTGATGTATTCAACAAGAAATAGCCAGAAAAAAGGAGACAAATGTTGTAAATCAGTTAACTCATACACTTAAAAAACTACTTGGATTAAAAAAATTTTTTTAATTTACTTTTAGAGAGAGAGAGGAAGGGAGAAAGAGAAACGCTGATGTGTGAAAGAAACATTAATTGGTTGCCTCTTGCATGCCCCCAGCTGGGACCTGGCCCACAACCCAGGCACATGCCCTGACCAGGAACTGAGCCAGTGAGCTTTCAGTCTGCAGGAGACACACCAGTAAGGGCACGAACAACTTTTTAAAAAAAGAAGTTGTAACTAAAATAGTAAACATTAATTTGGAAAATAGGTCAGAAAAGGTAATATGAGAGGAAATAAAAATAAGGAATTTGTCTTAATCAAGAAAAAAACTAAGGTAGTGACCAAGCATGGGTATGTTAAAAGTTTAAGAATAACCACAGAATAACAGAAAACTGAATAATCAAATAACTTTCAGTCCAAGACAAGGGTGAGGGAGGACCTAATCTTATTTAAATATAAGAACAAGGAGAAAAAGAAAAAAAAAATACCCCTGCCCCCTTTAAAATGACAAATAGAAAACAAAATGCAATGACTGGAATAAATCTAAATATCTCAGTAACGTAATAAATGTAAAGAGACGAAATTTAGTTCTCAGACTATGCCAAAACACATAAGTTGAATGAAAAAAAAATTGCATATGTACAACATCATTTGTATAAACTTGAAGTATTATCTTTTGTTTATAAATACCTATATATAAATACATGTTTATAAAAATAAACTGAAAAGACATTAAATTCATAATTTCTTAAGTGGGGAGATGAAAGCTGGTCAGCTTTGTTTGTACTTATTTTGTTCCTTTATTTTAGAACAAATGTTAACAATAATCAACACTGGCTAGTCTGAGTGCAAGGTATTCACTATATTTTTCGTAATTTTTCACATTTAAAAACAAACAAAACCCCCAACAGACACAGAGCATGATAGGGGATGTCACATTCCTTCTCCTGGGTCTGAGTGCTCCTTTTTCATAAAAGGGACAACTATTGGGTCGTTGGAACATTTTTTCTTATCCCTCCTAAAATAATGAAATTTTTAGTACTGAAATTATCACACAGTTCATAAAGTTAAAATCTCTAACCAATACTAATCCAAGTGCCCAGAATTATAGCATGAAGAAAAACTGAGCAAAGGCTTACTGTCCACAGCATGTAATTGTTTATTTATCGAAAGAAACTATTCCTTAACTCACAGTCATATTTCATCATTCAGGAACACAGGTCAGTGACAAACTTTCATGAAATTCTACCCAGAGAGTCTTCACATTCCAAGATCATGTTGTACTCTGAAAGATACCAGCCTTCCTCATCTTCTCAAAAATCTTTCATGGAATCATAATTTCTGTAGAACCCTGCATATATGTGCCTTCTTTCTTGGTTCAGCCACAGCAAACCTGAGGTTGTCAGAGCCCTTAAGACATGGTAGCTACAATCCCTTCAACACCATCTTGCCTGAGAGATGCTGGAAAGCTTCAATATCAGTATAATATCTTACACTTAAATGCTTATGAGTTCCTTTTTTTTTTTTTTTTTTTGTTAGACCTGTTTTTTGAAAGGCTACGTGGGAGATTCTGAGTTCCACACAAGATGCAGTAAATATATTTCACCCTATTCCTGTTGCTAAATACAATAATCCCCCCTTATCTGTGGGGAAATGTTCCAAGACCCCCAATGGATGTCTGAACTACATAAAGTATCTGCATGTACTGTTTTTGTCCTACACATCCATGCTTTTTCACTTAAGGGAAGCACTTCACAGCTTCTCTGGCATATCCAGGTTGTCAGCATCACTGCTCTTGCACTTTGGAGCCACCATTAAGTAAAATTACTGTTACTTGAACACAAGTTGTGATACCGTAACAAGTTCATCTGATAACCAAGATGGTGGCTACTAAGTAGCTAACAGGCAGGAAGCGTACATAACATGGATACACTGGGCAAATGGACAAGTATTAGACTGCAAGAGATTTCATTATGCCAGCCAGAATGGCGCAGTTAAAACCTTGTGCATTATTTTTGAAAACTTTCATTTAATATTTTTGAATTGCAATTGATCTCAGGTTATCAAATCACAGACGGATGATGAATAAAGGGATGGGGGCCTACTGTACAACCAAAGAGCCTTGATGAAACACAAAGTAACTAGCAAGGCTGGAAGGGGCAAAAAAGGTGGCCTGGGTAGGCACTTAGAACTTGAGGAATGACCTAGAAATTCCTGGGGTTCTTTTCCCTTTTTTTGGCATAGGTGCAAGGGAATAAACAAAGAAAGCAAGCCTGCTCTCGAAAGCCAAAGAAATGGGAAAAACCCCATTTAATTGTATCTGTTCCATTCCAATGAACACCCATCCCCCTAGCCACTGTGATAGGGAGGGTCCCTGAGAACCATCCCTGCCCTAAGCTGAAGAGGTTAACTATCCCAACTAGAAACTGGGGGAGGGTTAGAGAGGGGGGCTGGAAATCGGTGTATGTTGTTCTGGACAGACCCTATGACATGCCATACAGGAAGCTGACCATAGCAAAGAGAGCTATGAGTGGACTACTGCCCAGGTTTCAGATTGGTCTCGGTAGCATCCATCCAAGTAGGGGCAGATCAGAAAAACACTGCAAAGACTTTGAAAATTAAATTGGCGTTGAACCGCAAAACTGGGCTAGAACATGAATTCTGAACCTAAAGATAAAAATGAACAGAATTTCTCTTATAAAACAGGTTTAAATAGAAACAAGATTCTCATAATGCTCAAAAGGTCCAGGATTCAATCCAAAATGATTCATATTGAGAACCAGGAAAATCTCAACTCGAATAGAAGATGTATTTATATAACCAAAAAGGGAAAATTTAGAACCGAAAAAAATCAAAACAGAAAAAGAAAAAATTCTGCTCAGTAGCAGACTGTGAGAGGGGACCTCTCCCCACCAAAAGCCAGCATTATCTTCTGAAGGTGGGCCCCTTATGGCACAGGCTTCCTCCGCTAGGTGAGTGTATCAGTGTACCAGCTGGCATTGTTGTGAGAAGCTGTATTCAACCTCGGTGAAATTTTTTGAAGCCTTTTTCAATAACTTGTGCGTTTCATGATGGATAATCTACGAGTGCCCCTGCCACACTGTGCTGAGTATTCAGCAGTTTGACCAACAATGGCATGGGCCCCATGTCCCACCCTCCCTATTCACCATCCTGAACAACTGTTTTCCCAGATGAAAAAAGTCCTCAAAGGGAAATGTTTTGCCAACGTGTAGAATAAAAAACAGCAGAAGCACTAAAAGGCATCAAAATCGACTAGCTCAAAAAATGTTTTGAGCAGTGGAAGTGTCTTGGTAGATGTATTGCATTAAGTAAATGGACAGTGCTTTGAAGGTGACTGAAATGTGAACATGTAAGAATCCATAACTTAATAAATTGTTTCTTTTGGTTCCCCCTTATGGATAACAGAGGTCAGTAAAGCTGTTAGATCATTAAGAATTATCTACTCTGAACAGAGAATATAAACTGAAGAAAAAGGAGCAGAATCTGAGAGTCTAATGGGACCATAACATTAATGTCTTTGGAGTTTCAGAACAAGAGAAAGAATGCAGCACCGAACCATATTTAAAAAAATAATGACTGGAAACTTTCCAAATTTGACAGAAGATATACTTTAGATTCAAGAAGCCAAGTGAGCCCCAAACTAGATGATCCCAAAGAAACCCATACTCAAACACATCATCGTCTAATTTCTAAAAATTAAAGACAAAGTAAAAAGTCTTGAAAAAAGTCAGAAAAATAACACATTACTCATAAAAGGACATAACATGAATAACAAGATGAGAAACTGTGGAGGTTCAAGGTCTGACTGGGTGAAAGTCCACTTCCTTGCTCATTCCCATGGGTTCACGACCTTGCTGGCTGTTGACCGAAGACATCAGTTTCATGCTACCCAGGCTTCTCCATCAAGTAGTGCAAAACATGGCAGCTGTCTTCTCTCGAAGTGAGCAAAAGAAGTAGTCCAAAGTGGCAGTCTTCTTGCAACCTAACTTTCGAAGCAATATCCCATCACTTCTGCAGCATTCTAGATACCGTAAGAGAATTATTAAGTCCAGCCCACACTCAGAGGGAGATCACCACTGGGCATGAAGACCAGGGGGTAGAGATCCTAGAGACCATCTTAGAGGATGCCTACAACACTATCAACCAATTTATCTGTAGTGTTAGTTTTAGTTCTGTATTATTAAAAGGCCAATTAAAAAATTCAATTCCTTGGCTACTGGTAGGCTGAGGAATTTAGGAATGCTTCAACCCATCAGGATAGGCTAGGCCATGTCAAAAACCCTTAAGGCCTTATAAAGATTTAGTTCTCATTCATGTTGCATGCCCACCCCAAGTTGGCTGGTGGCTCTGAATCATTCTCACACTGGAACACAGGCTGGTATGAAAATTCTATTTGGATGCTATTGGTATCTATGGAAAGGGAAATAAAATTCTGGAGGGAATGAAATACTTTGCCTTGAAGTGACACATAACATTTCTGTCACAACCACCTGACCTAGCCAACCGCACGGCCTAGCCAACCACAAGGAGGCTATGATGTGCAATCCTAACACATGCACTTGAGACGCAGAAAATGCTGGTGAGCTGTACAAACGGCTGCCACAGTCATTTGGTCACTCAATATCCAGCCCACTTTCATCTCCTACAGAAACCTCTAGAACGGTTACAATGAAAAGAAGTGTTAGTAATTGGGGCAACCAGAACTTTGATACACTACTGGCAGGAATATAAAATAATATAATAAACTACTTTGGAAATACATTTTTCTTGATATGAAGTTGATATGCATGGTAAGCATGTTTAATTTTCTAAGAAACAGGCAAACTATTTCCCAAAGACTTAACACATAAAGGTTCTTAGCAGCTTTATTTATAATACCAAAATCCTGGAAACAACGCAAATATCCATCAGCAGATGAACAGACAAAACATATTGTTGTATATTCATATATAATGGATTACTCAGCAATATGTTCAAACTTCGTCAGTATCCATTCTGTTCTATTACTTTTCAAAATCATGTTTATTTCTAAAAAAATTTATCTCAAATTATGCTTTGCACAGTAGCTTGTTCTCCTATCAATGCAATGCAATTTCATACTTAAGGATATAGCTGTAAAACTCTTCTTTTATTCATTTTTTTCAATAGCAGTTGTTTGGTTCCTCTAGCTAGCTCTTATTTTCTTATGTCCAGTGGACTGGTGCTTTAATGTTTTCTTTTTTCCCTTGCAGTGTCTGATTAATCCAGGTTACTAAATATCAGTTCCTTCAGGGATTTCAAGGTCTGGTATGGGGACTAGTCAGCAGACAGTGATACCTCTTCCCAATGTGGGATGGTGGCAAGCAGGCCATCAAGTCCAATTCCCTCACATTAGTTAGGGCTGCCAGGAGCTTTATCTTCCATGGCATTCTGGAGAAGGATGGGCAAAGGTTTGGCCCCCAAATGGGCAAAGAAAGAAAAGGCAGACAGTAAGCAAGTCAGAGTGTATCTCTATCCAGCTCCAATAAGTAGAACCTATGTTAAAACCCAAAGCTTTAGGTTATAGACAGGGCCCCTTTCTGTTAATCAAATTGTCACAACAGGGTTGTAAGAGAACTAAGGGCATTTTAAGATGGTCAGTTTCTGAAAGATTACCTACTATCCTTAAACTAACTAGGCATACACTTATTTGTTAAATAAACCATACTAAGAAGTGAGGTCTAAAACTAGAGGCCCTGCCTATACTAGAAACAATTAATTAAAATGATCCTACCCATATTAAAGTGGCCGAGTGAGTACTTCTCAGTAATCACTGTAACCTACTGAATGTAACAGAATCCAGTGAAAAGCTCATCTTTCAGACTTAAGCTTAAGAAAATATCAGATACTACAGACCCCCTGAAGGACAACCACACCACTTATGAAGAAGTCTTCGAAAAAAAAAATCCAGTTTGAATCTGATCATGCTTGAATTCTAAAAGGAAACAAAGATTGAGGGGCTATATACATATTAAAAGACACCTAAGATACAGTAATAAGTAACAATGCAAGAGCCTTATTTGGATTCTGATTCAAACAAACTAACTTAAAATATCAATGTATGACATCTGAGGCAATGGAAACTTGAACATTTAACCAGATATGTCATATAATTAGCATTAATTTTTTTCATACATGTGACAACAGTATTGTGATTGTATTTTCTAAAAGTCTGTATCTTTCAGATACAAATTGAAATCTTATGTAAAAAAACCCAATGTATTTAGAAAAGTTTAAGAGCAACATAAAATTGCTTAGCTTTGCGCCATACCTGACAGTTCTGAATGTGTTAAGCTGTAATCAGCTTTGTTTCCTAGTCTGTTCTGTTATAAGCAGAGTTAAGACAGTAAATACATAGTGTAACTGAGGGAATCACTTATCTTACTAATAAAGGTGGAAGAACCAAGCCAGTGCAAGCAGCTGAATCTGGGACATTCCCACCCTTCATGCAGAGATGTGGCCAATGCAGTAAGGTAATTACAATACCTGATGATGCAATTTAATGATCCATTTCAGTTTGATTTGATTCTTCAAAATAAAAATGATTCCAATGTTCATAACTAGTCCTAAGTGACAAAAGCTCCAACCACTGTACTATAAACCAGAACCTGGTTTTGAACTTAATTGAATGCAGGAAGAGCACTGAAAACTAGCTTGGCTTATATTGAAATGTGAAGGAGCCTATACAGCCTATGAGTCAAGACTGCCAGGTCTGGCCTAAGATTGGCTAAATTTACCCTTCTGCCACTTCCTTGGTGTATGAACTTTAGCAAGTTTCTTAACCTTTCTTTGCCTTTGATACTCATCCATAAGATGGGGATAATAGCACCTTCCTCTTAGGATTGTCAGTAGGATGCAATGCATTCACATAAAAACGTAGAAGTGCAAAGCAAATATTTAGTAAATGTTGGCTATATATGGCTCTGAACTCAGGGGTAGGAAAGTAGATTCAATGAAATTAAATCTTCCATTAGAACATAACAATATAGCTACAGAGTCAAGAATTATGTTTTAAAATAGTCTTGTGTCTGTGAAATAAGAAGTAATACTGAGTATGCTAAGACTTAAGTTGTTATAAAGTCACTAGGTTCTTACATTGAAAAATTTTCCCATTTAGTAAAATTAAAAACAACACCCTCCCTGAAACATATGGATGAAATCTGTCCTTCGTGCTTAAGGTGATGTATTAGTTATTAGTTCTCACTGCCAAAAATCAAGAGTGAAAATCTGAGTGAAATGTCTGTTTCAGTAAAAATATACAAGGAAATGCTCTGGAAACGACTGATTCTTCAAAGCACATACTATAAGCCAGACAAATGTAAAACAGTGAAGAAAGATGAGCTATTTTGCTAGTCATAAAATATTTATTAAGGTATACTTTAGGGAATATAATGAATATAAAATTTAGGATCACAATATGAAGCAATTTCAGCCCTCTTAAAAGTCAGCCCAGTCCTCAATGCACTGCAGCTGTAAACCCACTGGTGAGACTCACTAAAAGCGGTTTGACTAGTACAGAAGAGGTTTTTCCTAAACATTTACAATTAGAGCATCCGAACACCTCTTTTAAGTGCAAAATCACACCACATTACACATATGTAGCAACAATGCATTCATATTGTTCTCATTAATCATTAGTAGTCAACTTGCATAAAACACCAGATAAAAAGCACAATGGAGCTCACAAAATGGGCTAAAAAATGAACCTGCCCTTGCAAAACACACATTGTAATGGAAGAAGGTATTAAATTTGTATTATACACACTACAGAAGCTGTGTTCATTCCAATGATCTCAAGTGTCATTTCGTTTCTGTAAAATCAAATTTTATGAACCAGGCACAACTAATATTTGGGAGGCAGTGTGTAGCTAAAATTTCATTTAACTAATTATTCAATGATTTAAAAAACCCCCATAAATCTTTTCTGTCCTGAGGTAGTTGCAAAATAAATCATAACTTGGATATCAACTAGAGGCTTTGACTTTTACTCATTACAACTAGTTGTTACTGATAGGAACTACCTTTTGACATTTAAAAGACAGTTGAGAAACGGGCCTCTTACCACACACACAAGATGATGGCCATGTAGAAAAGAGGATTAGCTGCTTCAGAACATGAGAGATACGGTCCACCATGGCTTCCACCCCTACCCACCCCCAACCACTTTAGATTCTTTATTGTCCAAAAAAAATCACCAGAAGCAACACAGTGGAAGTAGATAGATCATCGTCCTTTGCTATAGCCAGGGAAGAAAAGGTCAAGTAGAGTCTGCAGAGTCTCATTGGGAATCATGATGTAATTCTGGCCCAGATCATGCCGGCAAGCAGGGCAGGAGAAAACTTGAGCCTTAAAGGAACGCTGTAAACAATCCTAAGGCAAAACAAAACAAAACACCAAAAAGTACACCCAATTGTATCTGAGGGTAAAGCATGTGGAAAAGTACTCAACAACTTATGTTGTTTAAATAGGCACTAGAAACTTATTGTTTGGCAACAAAAAACCCTAAAGACGATGAATTAATTATAAAGGCCTGAATCTATAATACATATCAGCACCAGTCTACAGACATGGCTTTAGTTCTACCTCTTGCACAGCAACTCTCAACCCTTTTCACTTCATGGCACACCTACTAAACTAATTACAAAAATTTTGCAACATACCAAAAAAACGTATTTTTGCTTATCTGTTAAAAAAAAAAAGGTACAATTTTGATTGATTTACGAAAGAAAAAATAGTAATTATCTATCCTTTCTGTGCTGAAGTGACTTAAAAAAATGATGTCCCTCTACCTGTATAAGGGTTTCTGTATTAGGATCAATCAATCAGATGCAATCTTACTGTATGACTCTATTATATGACCTATATATTTATGGTTCAAGACAAGGTGTTTGCACCAGATGGCTCTTAATAAATACTAAGGTCTTGCAAGTTTTAAAACTTCTTGTGGCTCACTGGCTGAAAACTGCTGTTCTAGCACATACTATAAGACTTCAGGTAAATGACTTAACTCTTATACGCTTTCATCTCCCCATTCAATAGAATGAATGTGTTAAAGATTATGGTTCTCAACAGCCTCATCATCTAGGCTGGATTTTAATACTGTTCTTTTCCTGATAGAGCACTAAAGAAAAAATTCAGAATTCTCCTGCTTAGAACTAAGTTACATATTTTATTAAATCCCTAACATATGTCTTCCAAAAATATATTTAAAAAGTACTAAATATATTACATAGTTCACTAACTCAAGGTCAAGCACAAACACATATGTGGAAGGGTGATTTCTTTTTACAAAAGAAACTAAACATTCGGAAGTTAGGTCAGGACACAAAACCACCAAGCAGTAGAGCAAGATTCCAACCTTATTTTTACTATTACTCAAATTTTCTTTTCACACCACACAATGTTCAACTCCTTTGGGCATGCTGCCAGACAGAATCTGTTGAAGATTCAATTAAGTACATGGAACTATTTCAGTTTGCCCTATACTATATGAAACACAGAAAAGCTCTAAGAGAAAACAGGTATAACACCTCACTTTTTCTCCATTTCAACCCCTCCCCACAATGCCAAACATAATAATAGACTACTTCAACTTTGTACATCTGAATTACTATTACTATCTAATTAAAACATGCATTTACCACTAAGATGTAATTAAATGCTTGTGAGTGGGCAAAGTTCTACAACTATTCATTTTATGGAAAAATGCTTCTTCACATGCTAAAAACAGGTCTGAAGGTTAGTGTGCCTTCTGGCCTAATAAGGGAAAATGAGAAATTCTACTTACTTTACAGACATTGTGCAGGCAATCTGTTGTCACAGGTTGGTAAACTAGCTCCTGGCAGCAGACACACATAAATGATTGTTCCAATTTTTTAAGAAAATTCTAGATGGTACCCAAAAGGGAAGAAAAATTTTTAAAAGGTTAGCATTTCACAATATATTAATAAAATTCAAAATGTCTTAATAACACTATGTTTTGTATTTAAGAAAGTCAAGTAGAGATTGTAATGACTAGCAAATATATAATAGAAACTGGGGAAAAAAACATATTTTATTAGATATCCACACTAGTTTTAAACCTTAGGATTGGGCTGGAAAAGTTGCAAAGGGAGATAAATAGCATTAACATGTAAGTGCCCCTCCCCCACATTCCAGAAATTATTTTTTCATTGTTAAAAAAATCACGGACAACTTGTCTCAAGGTCATTACATTCATTTTTCAAAAAGTTGCATGGTATTCTGTATATAAATATGTAAGCTTAAAAACAAAAACACTGGGCAATAATACCTTGTAGGATCTAAGACCCCCCCAAAAATCTGTGTATTTATTTTCCTAGGATTATCTTCTGTGATATTTTGTCTCAATCTGCAAATCCTATATTTTCCTGCTGCTCAAGTTACTCAAACTGAGACTAAATTATAAAAGATTAAGCCATGGAAATCAAACAAGATCAAATGGGTATTCTTTACTCTTCAAAACCATTACTAGTTCCATTTTACCCAAATTAGTTGTTACTCTCTTTTAGTTGTTAGTTTTAAAGGAGAAGGATAAACAGTTTTTTGAATAGTCACATTTTTAAAAAATGTTAATAGAAAAAGTAGTTATTTATAATTCCAGGTAAAAATTTAAAATATCAAAGATCCCAAATGTAAACAAATACCACATGATCTCATTTATATGTGGAATCTAAACAAACAAACCTAACCTCATAGATACAGAGAACAAATTGGTGGTTGCCAGGGTGGGTTGGGGGAGGGCAAGTGAAATGATTTAAGAGAGTCAAAGGTACAAACTTCTAGTTATAAAAATAAGTAACTCTTGGTGATGCAATGTGCAGTACAATGATTATAGTTAATAACACTACTGCATAGCTGAAAGTTGTTAATAAAGAAATCTAAAAGTTCTCATCCCAAGAAAACACTTTATAACTATGCATGGTGACAGATATTAACTAGACTTATTGCAGTGATCATTTTGCATATATATACAAATATCGAGTCATTTGTTGTGTACACTAAAACTGCTAAGGTTTTATGTAAATTATACCAATTAAAGAAAAAAAAAAGATCCTATTTCAAAGTTATGTCTTGAGACTAATTATAAACATGAATTCTGAAAGCCAAGTGAATTATCAACAAAATACTATGCAACACATTAAAAGAATAAACCAAGTAGGGGAGATGTGGAAAAAACTATGTATTTACTACTAGGTACTCTCTCTCTTACAAATGCTTCTGTTAACAACTGGTATTTCCCAGGTACCTCCATAGTGCCTATAACAGGAGTAATGTGTACCAGTGGTATTCTTGAAGTGTCCACAATGCGCTACATAGCAGTAATAAAAAGGCCAAGATCTCTCCTCTTGTGGAACTTTATTATTATCTTAGGAAAGCAGGCTAAAAAAATTAATTTTAGATGTCAATAATTAAGAAAATAACACAAATTAAAGCAACAAAGAGTGGCTACTTTAGAAAGGGTGGTTGGCCCTGGCTGGTAGCACAGTGGAGAAGGCACCGGCCTGCAAACCCAAAGGTTGCTGGTTCAATTCCCAGCCAGGGCAACATAACCAGGTTGCAAGCCAGGTCTCCAGCCAGGTCTGTGGCTGGAGGCAGGTGAAAGGCAAC